>JAQFYM010000110.1:0-121858 GCA_034694785.1 Agrenia bidenticulata
TCGGTGAAACAAAAAATTTGCTTCTTTGCAAAAAATTTTGTAAAGTGCAAATGAAAAGCTATGGTGACACAGGCCCCAGGTGATTTTAGCCACTTAATGGGCTTGTTGGCGAGATATGAGGAACTAGTTGGTAGTTGGATATATTTTACGGAATTTGGTGGACTCTTTTAGGGTACCTTTCTTTCCTTGAGAGGCCGAGACCTTGGCCGACCGCTGATAGAAATGTCACTCTCATTGCTCCCAAAAAAGTCACTGTACGAAGGAATCAGAAAATTATGGATAAGGCCCTATATCACTCCAATCCCGAGGTATATTATAAAACCGAGTAATTATATTGAATTCTAGAAGAAAATTAAGATCCAAGATCAGAACTAGTTTTGGAAACAAAAACTACGGACTATAGTATGAAATATACCTGTCTTGCTTCTGGGCACCTATGGTTGTAAAAATGTTCCCTAAAATACTTTTGGCAATATTTTCAGAAGAACGATGGTGAGCAGAGAAAATAGGATTTAGAATCGGCAGCTCGTGTCTCACTTCATTGTTCATTGCTATGAGAGGGACAGTTTCTTTGGACACATTACCATCAGGTGAAATGGGACTCTCAGCCAAGGCCGTGGAGGGGGTTGATGGAGTGACAAAGACAGAAGTCCTCCTTGGCTTACTAACTGTAGACATTGGTAATGAATGTCGCAAGCGTCGAGTATGGTATTGATGAGGAACATCAAAACTTGTCCTCCGAGTACCACTTCTCGTGGAAGACGACTGCTCTTCATCGTCATCCTCCTCTTTTATCCATAATGTCGGAATATCTAATTGGGAAGAACACCTCCGCCCGAAAAATATTGCCGCAGAGTTGAACATGTTTCTTTGACAAGGAAGGAGAAAGTTTAAATTGGTGAAAAACGGCTAAGTAATCATTATTGAACTCGGAACTGGGACACCGTCATCGTCTCAGAACAATATAAACTTGCACTCTCTTTCTCCACATCCTATTTAGTTCCATCCACTTGATTATGCTCTACTTGAAAAGTCTCATGCATACAGAAAGTCATGTCGTCCCACGCTATCGGGTTTGTTCAGCTGAAGAAAGTTTAGTAGATTTACCTTTCTCAAAGTCTTGAAGAAACTACTAGATAGGCTTCGTATGTCAAAACTAGCCTCGACTTGGTCGAGCACGCATACAACTACCAAGGTAGACACAGTTTGGTAAGTGTGTACAACTATTGGTAATAGAACATTCAAATCTGAAGGGAAATCAGAAGTGAAGGTGGAGGAAATTGTGAAAATCTAGGAGAAATTGTATTCTCTAGCTGAATTGCTTAGAGAGGTGAGACTACTATATTTTATGAAGAATTTCGAACCAAGTAATCACACATCATATCATCAAAAATGTAGGGACTATTCTATCCTTCCATGAAACAAAAGTAACTCCTCTGCAACTGCAGATGTAAATACACCCCCTTCCTCGTCCCTGATCCTTTCATACTGAGGTAGCTTCTTTCTTCTTTTGTCTTTTGCCAGTACGGAATAACTTTGAGAAATTCATCAAAATCTCATCCACCCAAAGAATATAGGATTAACTCACTCGAGATTTAGGATATGGAAGACAAACTGTAGAACCGTTCTATGTCTCTGGCTAACCTTTGGTATTCGCATCTACAATGAACCAAGAACCCGAGTGCACTTTCAACTTTCTCTTCCCAACCGAGAAGATAATAGCATTAGGAGTAACACTAGGAACATCAAACTTAATAAAGTTTACACTCTTTCTTAATTAAAACGCCTATAGCCAAAGCTTGATCAGATTGAAAGATTTTCAACCAGAGCTGTCAAACTAACCAAGGAAGTTAGTGCTAGTTAGAAAGTTTGGAATGGTACAGGTAACTATGTTTTACGGGCCATAGAGGGGTTGACTAAAATGACAAATTGAAGAGTGTTTTCATCAATATGTAGAATTTCGTGATCAGAGTGATTAGGCTTGTAAGAGAATGGACTAATTTTCTTCCCTCGGTGGATAAACGTTATCGGTTGGCTGAGCTGTATTTTGTATTTATTTGCACGAGGAATGAGAGATTCGGTCAATTTATGATTAAAGTGGAAAGAAATAAGGCCGACTCTTCCATTATTCTTTAACACAACACAAGAACTACGGACTTGTTCATGTCCGGGGGGAAGTATGGACAGAGCTGGGTTTAAACTCCCGATCTGTATACATGCTTTCACAATTCACAATCACAGCACGAAACTTCCTTTATCACCATGTAATTACGACCTCCATACTCTTAGCTTGCTTTCCCTTAATGTTCCTTACAAATTTTTTCCACACCAAGTACCCCAAGTGAGTGTATGAAGAAGCAAGCTTTTAAAAGATTGCCCAATCCCGAAGCACATAGACGGTACTAATAGCAATTGCAGAAGCTACACACTCTAGTCTACCCCCTCGACTGTGCCAAGTTGACTGACAACTTGTGTGGAAATGGGAAAGGAAGCAGTCCTCAAGGCTTTTGTGAACATATGTATGTGAGAGAATGGAATATCTATATATTATGTATGTGTACCACAAGATAAGTTCTCTCTTAATTGGATACGTCTGACTTTCTCTACTGGATATTAATATTGTCACAAAACGGTAAGAGAAGAAGCCGTAAAGGTAACCGGGGAACTGGCATGACCAACTCCTTCGACCTTACGGTTGCCAAAACACAAGAGATAGGTTGAAAAACACAGAGCTTAGTTTGTGGTTGTTAGTACCACTCTTCCAGACATTCCCGGATTGGATCATTCCGCATGCTCGATTGATGAGCAGGATGGATAAGACAGTTACCCTCTGATACGATACAACTACTCTTCTCCACCTCGCCTGCCTCTCTAGTTGACACTAATACATAATAAAACTTTCACAATTTTGACCATTATCCTAATTATGAGGGGCAGCCCTATATCTTATCCAGGATGTGCCCAGACACACACACACAAACCACCGCTTTGGTCTCCCCGTTCACAGACAATCTCATTCCCCCGTAGGAAGGAGTGAGATTCTGCAGAGATGGATTTGAAAGACGGACTGGAGAAAGTGAACCGGTGGAATGAGCCACACCTGAACGATCCTCTCTGGTGGAAATGGGCTTCTTGCATATGATCATCATCCCTACTGTGGACTAGAGCCATTCCTCCTCTTTTGCTGTTATGGAATTTGTAGTGTTCTGGATTAGGTAGTAGTGGATCTAAAACCCTTTCCATTCCACCAGATTCCCTAATTTACTAGCATTTTTTTCCACCTTCAGTGACTCCACCCATAACCATAATACTTTCCAATCCCAATTCACTCATCTCGGTATTAAATTCCATTCCTACCAAACTACTGTGTGTGGAACAACATGCTTTTCTCTTATTGTATAGCAATGTCTCTATGTGTATCCATTAAGCTCTCTGAGCTGACCTGGAAAAGCGAGCTTGATCCATTTTTAGATTATCATTTACCAAGATTAAAATGACCTTTTCCTATATATGTATGTATACGAATGGCCCAGATCAATCTCACGCACGATCCTTTACCATCCGACGCCCTTCTTACCATGAAACTCCCAGACTCAAATAACAATGTAAGGAGAAAGTATGTATTACCCGTAGGGACTCATACAATTACCCATTGTTAGGGGAAAGCCTCCCTTTTCTTGAATAACGTAAGGAAAATTTATGGAATCATCTACATTACTGAAAAAAATACGATAGTCTAATCTTACCGAATGTCCAGGGAGAGTCTACAAGTCGACTACTATTATGGATGGCTTGCCAAAATCTTGTTAGCTAAGTATATAAGTATGCAGGGAAAAAGTTTACTAACGATGACGAGTCTAACTACGTTGGAATTTCGTGTGCATTCTATATAAGGGTATTCACAAACGCAAAAAAGCTTCTCAGAAGAAAAACTGTCAATGTTTGCAAAAGGAAAAATACTCCAAGTTATAAGCATATTGAGAGGTACTCCGGAAGTGGATTGACCCCTTCTAGGGAGTGACATAGACTGATGATATCACGTCTTTGTAAATATTTATTTCCCAACCCCAGACGACTTATCAGAGGCTACTTTTGGTGACTACCAATTTAACTACCTCATTATCAAGATGGCCAGGATTACGATGCAAGTTTTGGATTGCAGGAGTTAGGGTTCTTATGTCTACAGTGTATACTAATGGCTTCCCTATCCGTGGCAATATCTGTTAACTTTTGACGCAGCATGCATCAAACCTCAAATCAAAGCTGTGGCTTTAGTACACCAGTTACTTCTAAGCTTTGTTTAGCTGAGCTTGTCTGGATTCAGAATCTATAATAGGTATTAATCATTAATCACTTCTGCTAGAGTACTACCATCTGATTTGTGGGTGGGAATTTTTCCACCGAGAATAAAAGAGTCCTACTGCTTTGAGTGGTGGGTGAGAAATGCAGTCCAGAAAGCTCATAAATAATGTAATATTATGACTGGTAGGGGACCGTTTTGGGAATTCCAATGGATTAAGGTCTACTAATATCTGACTTTCTCTATACCTCCTACCTTGTCCAGTTTGGACATATTTTAGAGTACATCAAATGGGACAAAGACTAACTTCTATAATCGATAAAAGTGGCTATCTCTTGGACCAAACTTAGGCTACTTACAAGAGCTGATCAATAAGGGAGTGAATTTAAGTTAGAATGAATGATGGGATTCTGAAAGGGAACCTATTTTCACATAAAATTTTATGGGCTGATCTTTTCGTAATAAATTCTGTTAGTCATGGGGTCGGGGGGATCTCGCGTGTGCCGTATAAAATGTCCCGTGTGACGGATGCAAATTGCACACCCGGGTAATGTATGTCCGTTTTGGGAAGCATAATAATTGTCCCTTGGTGTGTTGCAGCAAAAAGTTTATGTTCTTCAGTGTATAGCTCTATCTTATTTTTCTCACGTTGTCATGCGACAAGCTCATTATCATATCATGGTTTATGGAGAACTTGTCCTGGCTTCTTTCACAAATATCCAAACCTGTCCGCCTGTCATCATAACTTTCGAGGTATCCATCATTCATGATATTTGTCTTGACCTTAATCTACATAACTGAAAACCCAAGCACATATGATCCATTTTTAAGACACATAACGGACAGACAGACAATACAACCTCTGCCCATTACCATTCAATTTGTAAGAGTAATGAGCAGATAACAAAGGATAATAAAAGATTTTAATCTTCCACAAGTACCCAAGGATTTTTATCTCCTTTCACATCCTTCATAACTTAATGAAGACTTTTCATACCAAAATTCTCTGTTTGCACGCCATTACTCCTATCATCAAATTGAACAGGGGAAAGGGCACTTGGCTCATAACCAATAAGATTCCCCTAAAGGCTTTACCATTTATAAGAAAACACTATAAAATCTCAATAATGTGATCTATCTAATGTAATGAACTCGAGGACCGTTAAGTCAAAAGCTCGATAACGATAAAAGCCCTGTAATAAGCTTATCCATAACATCAGTCAAAAAAGAAATAGACAAGACAGCTTATAGAAAGACCGTATAATGATAACCATAGGATATAAGGAGAAAGTGTAAATATTATGAAGACCTCTTTGCCCAGCTTTTTAATGCCTGGTGGTGCGCCATTGACTTCATTTTCAATCTTCACAGACTCAGCATCGAAGCTAACGGTAACGCCACTCCATTTAAAAATCTCCCGTCTGTCCACCTTCGTTCCCACCGTAGTATCAGAATGTTGATGCGGAACATGGTGTCGATGAAGTAAAGGACTCCCGGCTAAACTCCCGGAAATAACTGGCAAGGAACATTTTGACTGCTGAGAGTCTGTCGAAAGACCCTTGTGGGGTCCGACGACCGCAGTAGTACTTCCAGCAATTCCCCCTACACCCTTTTGTCTCTGAAGCTTCAAGTCTTTGGACATGTCAAACTTTCCCATCAAACACTTCACTCAACTGGGATGAGACGGAATTAAAGACTGATTTACCATGCATCGTCCCCTAAAGTTTCGGATACAGAAAGTTGTAACGATCATCGCCACAAGTCAGTGTAAATATAAACTTTCGGTCTTGAAGGACCAATTTCTTACAAGGATGGATCAATCACAGACACGGATCATTTAGTATAACACTCAGACAGACTATAAACCTATAGTGTCACCGATGCTAATTCAATTAACCGCCAGTTTTCCTGAACATCAGTCACTTTGGTTTGACACCTTTCCGTCTCATACCTTTATCTAACCACAGTAAACCCAAACTGGCTCTGTCCCTGTGAGAAATTTAATTAATGAATTTCCACACCACTGACTTCCACAATCCACAAATACCTTCACATCACTGTCCCAATAAAACGATGCAATTAACCGAGCCTACAATCTCAGCTTCTGCAGCCCCTTCGTCTCCCGATGATATTTATGATTCTCCACAAGAGCAAAGTACACACGGGAAATAATTCTCAATTTAAATCCAAACCGAAGTCACGCCATCACAAATACATAATGTAGGAAAAACAGACCACCCTCACATCCCCAGTTTCTAAACACGCAAGGAAAGTCCATGTCTTAACGCTGTGCTAAATATTTAAAATTCTGTCCAAAAGAGTGTCAGCCACAAATTGTCAATACATCCAACAAAGACTGATGCTTGTTTGATTACTCAGGTGGTTTTCAACTTCCTACCACCTTTAGAAATGATTGGCCGGGAGGAAACTCAAACTCTGTCCTACTAACAGTGTGAATAATGTTATTGATTTTAATAGCTGAAAGTTACATAGATAATTTAAGAAGGGACTAAATTCACTGAGTTTTCCCAACAGTCAAGTGCCACCTTAGGTATTTATATATAGAGGAGAGTGAGGACGGTAACAAAACGTGAGGGACAGTAGTAGACTTGGTTCTGAGAGTGGCCCCTCTTTCCCAAGGTATTCGGAGAAAGGCACGAGTGTTGAGAATCTTGCCTTTCCCCGTACGACCAGCAATGCAGCCAAGCTATCAATATTCCCCTGCCTTTGCCGCACCTAAACTTCCAAATAGACTAAACCCATAATAAAGGAGTAAGCTTGTCGAATTCCATCCAAGTCGGGGGGAGAAAGTTACCGAGAGACTTTCCTTGCGCTATTACGGGAACATATAGTGGCCAGCTTGATGGCCAGCAGTATGATCCCTGCTCCTTGTGTCCCGAGTCCAGGTTCCCTTTCGGCTGCAGCGGGATCTAGTCCAATTTAATACCTCCTAGCTTTCAACTCCAACTTTCCCCTATAAACATCAGCATTTGCATGATGTTTCCAGAAAGAAGGGAAAATAAGCTTTTTTACTTTTGTCCTAGCCAACCGAACGGACGTACATCTGCATCAAACAGCTATTCCCGCAATCCTCTATCCGAAATTCGATTTCCCTTGCACATATCCACCGTAGTTTTGCAGACTCATCTTCCGTGGTCCCCGATCCGTGTATGGACGTTGAAGGGTCTAATGAAAATATATTGAGTGTACGACTTTCTCTCTCTCTCTCTCTACTCATGATAGCATACTTCCATATCAATTCCCATTTTCGTAGCTTCCTCTAAATTTAACTACTATGATCAAAGTACGTGGAGTGACTTCAGAGGGGTTCTCTCCATTAGCTGGAGATGAGAGAATTTCATTTAAAACACAAAGATTTGAAAGCTATTTAATATCAAATCATCTCTGTTCTGACAGTCCCTTCTCATTTACCTTACAGGATCAATAAGGACTAGGAATATTGAAATACTATGAGTATATTTCCCAGCCTTGCACTTAATGAAATTAACTCCAGGGGGGGAATTAATTACTCTCTCTTGGTATAACGATATTGTTTCATCCAGTATAAGTAATCCATACTTTAGCTAAGGCAGAATCAACTGATCATTAGGTAAGAGAAGTAAGCTGAGAGCCTAATGGTGGTGGAATAAATTTACCATGTGAGTAAATATACTATTTTCTGCAGATAATTTCTCTAAAAGGAGATTTTGGGAAAGCAGTGATGGCGTCACTTTTTTACCAGGTAAGAGAGAGAAAAAATCCTTTCAGCTCAGTCATCTCATTTCTTGTCTGAATGTGATAGATTACCTCGATTCTTGAATGACTGAAGCGTATCTAAGTATCAAACATAATACACCTCACCTTTGATCTTTATTAAAAGATGCAAAAACATACTGCGAGACTGTACTTTAGACGCTCATCCGTAGTACGGTCTGCTGACTCTGAGTCTCAGGAAGGTTTGAATAAAAGAAGACGAAGGTGGCTTTCTACTTTATAATAAATGTTTTTGCATAGCAAAGAGTCTCGATTTTTTCCCTACTGTATAATATCTGATTCTGATTTCAATGAATATTAAGCCAAGGATTTTTTGGTGAAAACATGTCAGAGTAACAAATCGCTGAACTTTTAGCTTGGACTCTACAAGCCGTATGAAAGCTAGAGATTTGTTGGCTGATAATGTAGCTTTTTTGTAGCTAAAAGGCTGCTCCACTTGGTAAGAAAGGGGTGGGGAAAAAATTGGACTGAATAAAAATTTAGGAAGTTGACAAACGACCCAAGGATGCTATGTGATGGCTTATCTGGTATTTTCAAAGGAAAAGCTCCTATTCCTGATCTTTGATACGATATGATCCATTGGTCCCGATAGTTTGTGATAAATAACTTGACTTCAATTCTAAGACATTTTGCGACTGCTGACCATGTTTTGAATAATTGTGATGAAGATACGTGACACTAGAAACGGAAATGGATAACTTTGACCCATCGGTTGTAGAACCGTCTTATTATAGATCAAGGCAGATGAATGTTTTAACTCGTTTATTCTTATTTATCATTTCGGTGGAGACGATAGGAAGTGGCAGTTGGGATTGACATTAGTAATATTATTTCAAGGGACACTGACACATATGTATGCCAGACATGAAACAGCTCATAAGTCATCAGTTAAATTAATTTCCTACTCATTTCAATCAGATAGTAAAATGCTATCATGGAATCCATTAGCTTCATATCAACAACACAAACTTGTGCAACACAAATTTCAAAATTAAGCAAATGTTTTCCTATCAGATTCTATTAAAATCTCCCTCAAATAATATTTTAAAGCTGGAAGCCATAAAATGATTCTTTTTAGCATTTCCCTGAATGTACTCCACTGTCCGAATACTATTAAGAGGGATTACACCGTATTAGTACATTTAATTAGTCTGTACCCTATAAGCCCTAAAAAGCTAGCTTGACATATTGACTTTGAAGTAGTTTGAAATATTAACTTTAACTACAATTGTCCCACTTATCCCACAAATGCTTCCAGCAGGTTTTAAAAATCGGGCCATCAAGACACAGTGCTAATAAGCTTGACGAACAAGACTTCGACTCTCTATCTCTCTCAAACTTCATTTATTTCTCTTAGCAATGTCATTCCAAATGTTCATTCTATTCTATGCATTGCACCAACACCAAGATTGTGAGATCCATCTCTTCCCTGCTTAATGCCATTAGACACGGAGGATTCTTCATTTTAATTTATGCGAGTACTTTTACCTACTTTGAATGCATTAAATTTACCAATTGTATTACAATTCGAGTAATTTCTCCCTCTCTCAATTCTGCAAATCCAAAATTCTAGCTTTTCCAATTCCATCCCTCCATGCTGTAACAAACACTAATTAAAATGCTTCAGCGACATACCATGGGGAAATGCTCTGCGGTAAAATTTCCCAGTTTTATTAATTCCGATCCATCACAAGCTATAGTATTTAGAAAGCAAGTAATAGCTAACAGAGCAATACCCACACGACTGTCTCACCCTGGTACGACACAACATTGCATCATCCAAGTCACGGAAAAATTCCCCAAACTACGTCCGACATAATTATACCTAATTACTCCTAATCCTACCTGACATCAATTTCCTCAGGTGATGTCTCTACTAACCAAATGGACAAATTGAACAATGCCCATTCTATCCCATTTTCATACACTTCCTACTGTCAACTGTACAGTGTTCATCTAACTGTTACTCGTTATATCCAAATCTACTAAAAGTTCCAAGAGGTATGCAGGGATGCACGGGAGTTGCACGCAACCTCTCGGGTATCCCCGAAAATCCATGAGTACCTCATAGAAAGGCCTGTAGTCGGGTATGGTGAAAGTGGTGAAAGTATATGCTTCATCTAATAACACGAAATCTGACTACTCGACCCCCCTTCTCTTCCTCTTCATGGAGATATACATAAGCTAACAGAGTTTGAATAATTAAAAGGAATAACTCGTAGATTATTTAGAGGATGATTCTTCTAAAGATCAAGTCCCTCGATTTCCATTAGAAGCTTTACAAACTCACAAGCACAATAATAAACAATTCAGGAAGAAAAAATTGAAGCTTATAAAGCTCAAGCTGAAGCTGTTTTCCTTTTTCTATTTTCAGAGCTTGTAGATAAAGAGAGAATAAAGGGGCTGGAGATGCGAAATCTATAAGCTTTACAGTTCGTTTGAGTTGGGTATTATTTAGCAAAGGTCAGGAACAATAGATAAGCTAATGCTACTATTTTTATTACTATTATGTAGATTTAAGACCAGAAACTGCTGTACTCCGAAAGATTACCATTTTCTAATACCAGCAAATAGGAGTTAGGCCCATGATGGTGGTACATAATCTAGGAGTTATATAGTACCTATGAGTAATCCTGGTGCATTCAACAGGAGCTGAGCGTATAAAAGCCAGACTAATTGGATATCCTACTTGTACCGATGAACTGTATTTATTGAGCAAACCTTTTCCGATTTGTCCAAAGAAGAGACATGGGTAATGCAAAAGATTATTGAGTTAACCTTTAGTATACATCGTACGAGGCATATCAGGATTTACGGTAAACCAACAACATCTTATTTTTAAAGCTACATAGTAGTGAAGGAAAAGCCAAAGGTCCACCAAACACCATGACTTTTAATTTATTTATACTTATACCATGCCACCATGCGAAACTTATAAATTTAATAACATCTTCATCAAATCCCGATCACCAGAACTTCCTGTGCTAAAAACGCATATCTGGATTTCTGAAGCTCATCCCACAGCACAAGAACCTGGTTTTCCATTCTTGTTACGTATTGTAAACAAAAGTTGTGAACAAAACAACATCCTTAACTATAAACCGAGCAGTGAACTGCTGGCATTATTAATGATGGAGCAAGTATATTACCCAAAGAAAACATGGGAAGCCTAATGATCTTAAATTTCTGTTTTAACTACCAAATGAAGCAGTAGGAGAACATTAAACCTCTCAAATGTCTGTCTCTCAACTCTCTGGAAAAGCCAGATGTTGGGAAAAAACTTAAAATGGGGAAAACATCTATTTTATGACTTAAGAAAATAAAGTTAAAAGAAATCCATACCGTTTCCACCTTCTCAGTGGCAAGAGATTTCGGCGGTCGTAGCTCTTCAGCCTCGATGATGACATCGGGATTGACTTTCCACACAGCAAAGGACTCTCTCATATGGCGAAGTGAATTTCGAAGGGGCATTGGACCCGTAATTTTGAAGACTTTTTTTATTACTAATAATGAGTATTCCTACAGACCCTTTCACTTTCTTATTCAATGAAGAGAAGAAATGTGCATAGTTGAAAAAAATACGAGAATTTTGATATGATTCTATATAAGTGATTGTGATTAGCTTTTTATATATTTATAATACCATACCAAGTTAAAATATTACAAAAAAGTTGTTGAACTCCAAATAGCGTACTTTGTTATTGAAATGAAAGTTGTTATTATTCCTGCTCAGCCATAACCTACGTCAGAATCTGGAATGTAAATCCACTTGATCAATGATAGTCAACGTCAAACGATAGCAAGGCACTATGAAGCTACCAGGGAAACAGAGTTTGGATCCACGCCATGAAAAGTGATTGAAAACTGTTGCTGATTGCAAATGTTGCTAAAATTTTAATAAAGTTGGAGGTGTAGACGTGGGATTGAGATGCATAATACTGGATACGGAATATTAAAAGGGTTTCATCATTTTTTGCACCTATACCCGTCCCTAATCATATGGTCTCGTAAATCCTAGGAAATATCCGTACCCAAAAGGTATACACCTATGAAAAGGATGAAGAGATCCTACTAAACCCTATGCTAACTCTAGAGGACTAGGTTGCTCTACCCTAGGCCCCCTCCGTATATGATGTATCCAGTCTGCCTGAATTCAAAGGACTGTTCAATGTTCAACACACCCAAAATGATGATGGTGATCAGCAATTTTTCAAGGTACAGTCTCCAGGAAAGGGTTCCCTTCCCATGCCTACCGTGTGTCCGTGTACTAAAGAGAGCCTACGTGTTTTTTCATGGCACCTTTTTTTATATTAACACCACAAGAATTAAGAAGGCAGGACACAGGGGAGAAGTTCACTAACTCTGAGAAATTCTCAACTCTCTCGACATGCCAAGTGGTCCAGTCGTCTCATCTCTGTTTCAAAATCACATTGGTAAGCAGGAACTTTTTCAAGAGATTCGATCCCGAGATGCGCGCAGACGTCTTTCTCCCAGCCTCCAGTACCATACCAGAGCGTAGTGTATTCCTACACACTAACACGTACTTCCTTCCGTATTAGAGGAAGCTGAGAGAATATTAGAGGAACAGTAGTAGGGACTGGAGACATGAGTAGAACTAAACACTTTAAGGCACCCCTACTACTAGAGTGCTTTCTCCTGTACAGAAAGTCAACAGCCCCTGACCCATCAACAGCATGTTAACATTTACGAACCCACGCTCTCTTAACTTGTTTATGAACTTTTACATTCAAAACCCGGAGGGGATTCTCAGGATTTCATAGTCTTAAAATCTGGGATGGAATTAACCTGAAATACACAGTCAAAAGGATTTTCGATGCCATCCTTTGCTTCAAAACAAAATCAATTTCACAAATTTTTTCTTTTTCTTTTATATTCATGTAGTTCTGCAACTGTCAGCCATGCTACAACTATTGCTATCTTGTGAAAGTCATTTTTAGACTAGGTTTCTTTTTTTATTATGCATATTATATTGCAGTGCGGGGGATAAAAAGTTTTGAATTTTATTTCTCTGAAGTTCCTTGCCTAAAGTCGTATAAGTAATCTGAGACCCATGCGAGTTGGTACAAAAGACTACGATCATAATACTTCCGACCTTCTGCTCCCTTCGCTACCTTTGTACAGTGACATGTACTGCATTGCGTAAAATGATTCCAGGCTGACTGAAATTTTACATCTCTTATAATACATACAATTCTTACTCGGGAGCCTTTGACTCCAGTTCCATCCTATCCGACATATTTTGTTCCGTATATGCCTTAATAAATTAAACTTGCAAAACAGCCGAAACTTTCACCTTTCTGTCTCCTTGTCCCGTTGAAAGAGGCACAGCATAAGTCTTCGGAGATGCTTGCCAGCTCTCAGAAATACTAATGGCTACACATTTGTTTGCCATCTCATGTTCGCTATACCCCGAATACCGGATACAGATGGTCCTACACTTGACTGACTGATTGGCACCTCAAAAATGTTTTTGCTTCTGTTGGGCCCAAAACACTTTGGTAATGAATACAAGAGTTCGGGGAGATAAGGGTGTTGAATAATATTGAACCAGCTGAATTTAATTTATTACATCTGCGGAAGGAAGTGTAAACTTTTTGCATGCTCTTTGAAATTAGCAGAGTTTTCGAGGCATTTAAAGAATCGACATTCAGACGATTGACCGGGATTTCTGAAGGACATGTTCAGTCATTAAAGATAAGGTGAGTAGTTACATGAACATGGAGCTTAATGGGACAGATTTGTGTGTAGTGACTACTCATAAAGGGTTAAACTTTGTTGTCACAAACCCTGTCAGAATTGGAACATATTAGATTGGCCAACTTGGCAAACTCTGTATACTAAATCGTATAAGTCAGAAGTCCGTGCAGCAGCATATAAAGCTCTGGAAACTTTTGCACGTCGGCAGACAACATTTCAGACCTTGACTCTTCCAGTCGCTGGTCTGGGGACTGTTAGTTGGAACTGAGCATTTAAAGTTACTCTAGCATTCCAGCTAATAGTCACGCAAAATACCAATTTGAACAAGAACACTATGTACTTTCTCATATTATTTTATGAATCATACAACTCGGGATGTTTGACGGAGCGGGTTCATAATTCTATGAACACCGACATCGACAGGCTAATAAAGGGTATTTTTGTTCTCGGTTGTGCATGGCTTGAAAAAGCATGAACACGAGGAGGGCAGGTAATTTCTAAACCTGGCAATGCAGTTTCGACCAAAACCCTGAGCCAGAGTTCCAAAACGTGGGGTATTTATATTAATCCTTGTGATAAGTTTAAACTCTGCTTCAAGTAGGAACCACGGCCCGAGCATAAACTATGAGAGAAGATTAATAGACTTGACTTTTGGCATGAGATACGAGTTGCAAAAATTAGGGCTTTTAAGCCTCCCGTGCTCTCCTTGATTGGCAATGTTTCCCTCTGAAGGCTCTCAAAGTCTTGAAAACACTACAGACTTTCATACGATTTCATATGCGTGCATCATACTTTGGATTTTAGTTTGCATGCATACATATGCCATACGAGCTACTTGATACACACTCCTAGGGGGCTATGTGAAGTAGAGTGGTTGAAACGACGGTAAGTATTGCGGATATAATGGATGTGGTACGAAACGTAATTTTCTCACATTGCTAATTTGTTTTCATGTCAAGAATGGAGTCTTTTAAAAACTAAAAACGCCAAAAATAAAACTGACTGTGCCATTTCAGAGTAGAAGAAATAACCTTTCTATTGTTCGGTACTCAAACTCAGGGGTTGAATGAAGTTTTCATACAAACTGGGTTGGAGAAGAGCCAATGGGCTTAATGTAGAAGTTGACTTTCTTTTTAGTGAGTTAAATTTTAATCCCCCCCCCCTCTTCCAAAGGGTCTAAGTTCTATTCAATGCCAGTTGGACCCGGCAGTAAAGTTGTTGGCTGTCGTAGCTCTTTTATTTGGTTTTAGTAGTTTTATGGCTTTAGAATGGAAGATTGAAACCCGAAGGAAGCTAAGTTATTAATTCGGAAATGAAATTTCCGGTAGTAATTTAGTAATTATTTTCCAAAGAGATTGTGCGTGGCCTTTTCTGCAAGACATTCCTTTATTAAAGCGTCTGGGGATGTAACGCTGATGGCTCAAATGGAAACTGGAGAGTATTACGGGATTTTAGATTTACATAACAGCTACGAACCTTTTCGTCTGACTTGGAATGACTTCCATCCAAAACATTTCTTCCGACATCATCAAAATGATCATAAACTCCAGAATTTTTAGCAGATCCCGTCCCGGTGCACCGCAGTTTGTTTTCACTCACGGCGGAGCTCAATTTCCTTATGCCATTTGAAGAATTTAAATCCCTATATGACTTTCCTAGTTCTTTATCTCCTGGCTTTCCTGGAGGGGAATTCGGGTCAAAATCCGCACTAAGTGTACGTGGAGGTGGGTTTAGGACATAAAAAACATTCAAGGCTTCCCGAGCAAAGGACTTTCGTCTAGGTTGTTTATGTGGGACAGATGCTCCTAATTTTGCGGAGTCGTAAATCTGACCATCATCGTAGATCACCGGAAAAGGGTTATCCTCACCGGTCTGATCCTTCCAGTGACCGGAGTGACCAACATCAATCCCCTCAGCACTGCATGAGAGCACAGGGGTCGGAGGGGAGAGTTGAAGAGATAGCTTGTTATGACCAAACCAGGATTTTGCCCTAGGTCGATTATTTCCAGCGTAGTCTGGTTGAGGTGAAGGAGTTAGGCGAGCTGCTAAGCCTCGAGGTGACGGATACAAGTGTGTCTCATTGCTCGATGAAGGTATCAAGGCAACATTTTCTTCAGAGTCCGTTTTGACCATTACATGGCACTTAGAAGAGCTACCACTACCACCACTAGAAGAATGTACCCCAAGCATATTTCGGGGCATTCCTCTAAGAGATAATTAACTTGTCCCTTCTGTCATGTTCACAAGGGATCCAGTCACGGTACTCTAACCCAATAGATTTAATAAACTCAAAATCTTCCCCTTGATGGCTAACACCGAAAGAAATTAAGTTTCCATGCCCCTCGGGCCAACTCTTTCATTAAAGACGAAATCACAGGGAACACAGGAAACAGGAGACCACAACCCTTGGAAGCTTTATCCGAATGACTCAAGCCCCATTATAATTTCTTAGTGAAAGTGGCCTCACATAAGGTTGCACACAGTCGACTTGAATTATATTATGTGCCAAACAAATGGCTTTCCCAACACTACTAATCCAACTCTAGATTGGCTTGGTCCTGGAAACCTGAACGGAGTTGGATATTATTGCTATACCCGTCCTATCTGAATTTACGATACTATTTGCAAAGTTCGGATCTAAGCAAATCTGAAATAATAGGGGGGATCAGTGAAAGGATACTAATATTAACATTGACACCGTTCAGTGGACATGCACAGTAGTAGATACTACACGAACAGCACTTATGGACAAGTAAGGCCTTTATATTTGGAGAATTTTGGGATCGGCCAGGGCCCAGTATGGTTAAATACTAAACACCTGTTTAGCTTACCTCTCCCCCCTAAGACTTGCAGACGGGTATTAACTTTACTTACTAAAGTAAACTTACCCGTTCCGGACACTCGGTCTATAGTTTTTTTTATCCTATTCGATTTTGCAACAACCAGCTACGAACTGCTGTGAAGGTTGAGCTCGAAAACACCTATGCGCAAAAAAAATCTACCTGCCTTTTGATCAACTTAACAAGTTTTCGTATCACTGGACTCAACTCTTTGAGTATTTTATATAACCCTCTTTTCGTAATATATTTTGCAAACGTTTTTTTTTACTATTCAATTCAATAGTATGGAAGTATGGTTAGAAATAGTTCTGGTAGCAGTCAAAACTCTCTAAGACCCGGTCCGTACGGTGATCTGAATTATTAAGCGTAAGGAAAAAGCTTGAGGTTTTACATTTCTCATGCTATCCTTGTTCCATCTAAAGTTGGTGGAGCGGTAAGAATTATTCCTGGCCTATAGTATCGTCCTCCGTCTAGGTCAATTACCCACATTGATAGGTTGCTGATTCCAAACCCTACCCGCCGTGATCATGAAAACAGATATCAAAGGAAGAAATTGGTCTCGAAAGTCCAATACTAACTTTATTTCCTTTTGTTATTACAAAAGATCTCTGAGGGTATCAATGCACATAAGCTCGAAGGATTCATTATGTTTTCCGTACGCGTACTTTTAAAGCCTTTCTCTGTCATGTCATGAATATCAAAGTATAAGAAATCATTTCTTGATAGTCTCCACACTTTTGGAACAATGCTGGAAGAATATCAACTTGACGATTCCTATTTGTACATGAATACTTTACAGGTGAATTGTTTTGGGTCTCCAAAAGCTTTTATTTTTTGATGAATTAGGGCATTGAGAGCATTGGGATGTACGTCTGAGGCGGAGAGGACAAGGACGGCTCCATTAGAGTGGAATTGGTTGAATATGAAAGCCTTCCTTCTACACATTAGGTGGATGTAACTGGAGCATAAAGCAATTTGCCATTGATATGCTAGCGTGGAATAGTTTCAAAGGGATTTAAGGACGATAATGTCGATACTATGACAGGGGGAGTTTTTGCATGAACGAAGCAAGATGAGGAGTAAGCGATACAGATGCTATGTTGTTAATATCTATAACAATTGTGATAGGGCTATAAAGATCTTGCTTTTCAAGCAGGGATATTGAAGTCTTCTGAAGCGATCCTATGATTATTATTGAGAAAAGAGTGGGAAAAAGTCTGATTTACCTGAGCAACTTTCTCCCCGACTTTGACTCCCTGGAACAATTTCCCGGATCCGTTTTCTTGAATCGACATCTGCAAGAGAGACAAAAAATCGTTGGTGAAATTCAATTTACCATTCTCCTCGCACAAAGAGAGAGATGGGCTATAAACAAGGATTTATTAGACAGAAAGGTTTAAGGAAGGGATCGGCATAAGTTGATTAAAAAAAGGTCAGGAATTGGACGGAGACTTACTTTGTACTTGGAAAATCCTTCTTGATGAGTAAGGTTGCTCAGTGAGGGAGATTTCTTCTCTCGTATTCGGTCTCGATTGTCCGGCAAAGAGATTCGATGACGTGCCAAATCAGAGTCTGAATTGGAGACATTGGGCAGCCCCTTTCTATTACTGGACAGGGCCCTTTTAGCTGTGAGTGGGATTAGATACAGGCCCTTTTCAAATCTTTAATCTTTCCCTTTGTTACACGAAAGTGCCTGGCATGTATTGTATCAAATTGTAATATACTGTAAAGAAGTGAGGAAATTCAGTGGCATCAATTCTAATCTCATTGCTTCTATTCAGAGTAGCTCAACAACAAAAGGGAACATTTATCTGAGCTGTCAGTTTTAGGACACTGGTGGGTTGGACCGTAAGTATCTCAATTCAACCGAGTCCTCAGATAATAGAACTATGAAACGCTTCCCTCATTTTCTGGTTCATTGCTGTTAATTTGTTAAATATCAGTCGACAGCTTTTCTCGCATTCTATTAAAGGGCTTCAGAGGGAAATTCGGAATGTCTGGCTCTTCCATACCGTTTAACCAAACTAATCCTGACTTTGTGTATAGCTACAGTCCTTTTTACGTACAGAAGCACATTTACCGCATCAATCAACATGTTATCACTAAGATTCTCAGCTCCACATGCTTAATGTCAACACATGCATGATACATGCACTTATATGCAGCACTAAGGTTACATTTGGACAGCATGCAACCACAGCTTGTTAGTTTTAAACACGCATAGCAAGCTTAATGTTTAAGAGTCAGTGTTAAGGGGCAGTGTTAATGCAGGCCGACTGCGTTATTAAAGAAATTAATCCAGTAATGATTGTGAATATGAGCGATTGATGTGTAGATGGACGGTAAGTGGACTCTCAACAGAAACATTATTGACCAAGGGGTGATTGAGAATAGTTTGAAAAGAGATTGATTTGTGAGTGATATTTGTATTGTTGGGAAATGTGAAGAATACCTTTAGTATGGTAAATGTTGTCGAGCGTATGAGGTCGAACTAAGCCATTTGGTTTCCATTCCATACAGTTAGCCGACACTGATTGATTACGCGAGAGGAATGCACATCACATCGCATACACGGCACATATGAAAACAAAGAAATTTCAAATTATAATACACATACATAACCATCTACAGAATACCTTGAGTAAATAACTAAATAAACTCATTTCACCAACTTCTATGTATAACTGAACTTAATAAGAAGAATATCAGCTGGATTCATATAAATACTACCAACTACGGTAACGTTACGGGGGAACATAATAATTCAAACGATTTAAAACAAGTTCTCCAACAACAAAACTAAGATCCGCATTTCTAATAGACCAGGGGTGCTATAAACTACAGTCTATAAATATATAGAAAGTATACATCTAAAATGCAAGTCAACACTTGGAGCCAGAGGACAAAAACATACATAAACATCCAATAACACCAAATTGTACGAGTAGAGTTGACACTAAGGTATTGAACCACGAACAGATACATGGTAGATACAACTTACAACAATAGGACAAAGTTCGGGGGACACATTGCCAAGAGGAAATGGAGCTTGCTAACAATGATGAGCTTAGCTTACGGTTTGTAACGGTTGAAGACCTTGACGGCATCGGTTGAACTACTTTTGTAGTTATGGAACCGATTCCCTCGAGAGAAGATGTTGTTCTTAAATGAGCAACCGACTGTGCTACTACTGCGGCTGTAGGCGTTGACGAAGCCGGAGGAGCTGACCATCCACGCCCCCCGCTTCCCTAATTAAGCAGATAATCATTGTTTAAGATTTAAAGTATAGTAAATAGAAACATTTAAAATCCATTAATAAAAAACTTACTTCTGGTTGAACTGGAAAAGAGGCCGGTTCACTAGCACCATCGATACCTTGTCTCTGACGTCTGTCCTCTCGTCGTCTACAATTTCAAAGGAGCTTTTTAGATGGAAGTTATTAATTGGACAGAATTATTTGAGAACCGTAGTAAAAACGAAAGCTTTTGATTATATTATTCAAGCCTTTTTCATAAACTATATATGTTGTAAGCAAACTATTTTTTATCAAACTTTTAACGACTTGTGTAGGATGAAAGAGGTTTTTAAAAGTTTTCTCCCTTCACATAAGTTTTCTAATTACTTGTAGTTGATAAGCCTCCAGCTCAATGGATGTACCATGTTAAATTTTAAGTTCCATTGTAATTATACGGTAGAGCATATATTCCAAAAGTCAAAAGGCAGTTTGTCGAGGGCTCTTAATCTCTTTCCGACTGTTTATGGCTGTAGTGACCCATTACAACTCCACTTGGAAGGCAATTAATAAGCGCCTGCAAATGGACTTCAACCAAGCGTGGATTTCTCCACGTAGGTTCGTGGAGAAATCCAATCGTGAAGGTTCGCTTCGGGAATCTCAAAAATGCGGCGAGAGACAACAAAACGACCATTTCTGTTATCTACTATAATTTTAAACTCGGAAGTAATTGCCTGTAAATGATACAAGCTTAAAGTATAGGGTGTATAGATCCTTTGCTTTGTCATAAGGGTTGGAATCAAGTTACAAACAAACAATCCGGCTCCCCATTGAACATTCATTTGCCAGAAGGACAGGGATCTCATCAAATATTTGCATTTCATTAAACACTGGGTTTTCGATTTAACAAGTCCCTAGTGGTTGGCTAAAATTTCTCGACGATTCACCCTACAATAGCAGCCCAACCCAAAATCCAACAACTGAGCCTCTCAACCTCTACTCATGAGAATAACAGGAAAGGAAAAGTTTTGGGAATAATCATAAAAGCTCATGCTTTCTCCATTTAACAACAGTCATTGAATTTCCAGACTTAATGTGGCGTTTACAACAAGCCATAAAAGTATTACTCTCAAAAACTGTAAAGGGTCACACGAGGCGGAGCTATCTGTATTTTATGCTGGGAGACTGCAACCACTATCCAGGATATATAATCTCCATCCATCCATTCAGATTGCTCGGGACTAGAAAGTCACAGGAAGGATCAAAACATCCTTTCCAATGATATCGATGAGCATGGCCGATAGGAGATTCTATGACTTCTCTAGTTTTTGAAAAGTTTCGGCTTTTGTGGTTGAAACTGTACTTAAATTTTTAGTTTATTAGGCAATGAAACCTCCATATCATGACTCTAAAACTTTTGACCTTTTGTACATTTGAGTCGGGTAAATTCAATTTTGAAAAGTACTTTTATTTATACCTTACCCGCTCTACTTTAGGGTCGAGCTTACAATATTCCCAATCTTTTCAGCAGATTAAAAGTTAAATTTAGCTTTGCTAGTGGAATTTAAATATCACTATCAGAGATGATTTCACTAATCCAAACACTTTAACCAAGTGCACTACCAAATGTACTTAACACAAGAGACGTATACCGTGTGTACTCTGCTGTGGCTACTGAAGGCATGCTTAAATTTGCTATTTTAATTCAGAGGCAAAACAACCTCTTATTTTGCATCAGCTGTACTTGTGATTTTACTCAGCCAGAGATTCCACGAATAAAAACTGAGAGGCATGCTACATTCAGAGTTGAAGATGTACGAGGAATGAATCTGTATCAAGTGGCCACTTTAGAGATTATAAGGCTAAGGATCATGTAAACAAGCGACTGGGAAAGTACGTTATGATTCAGAGAGTTAAATTTCTCTTTAGATGGTACAACGCCAAGAACCTTATTGCCTGGAGAAAGTTGAGAAAGTAAATGTTTTTGGGAAATAAGGCGCACCCTGAGTGGTCTCCTTCGGTTGAGCCATCTCAAACATTATGTGTTCTTTAACTGCTCTACAGACCGACATGCTTCTATTTAAAAATACTGTGTAAAAGCATCCTCCACGTGATATCATACTTCCTCAGTACTTGTACCACCGACCGAGCTCCGGAGCCCCCTGATGTGACACTAAAAAAAATTTTAGTAGGAGCCGGTCAGAAGTTGTTAGGATTTCCCTTGTTAAGTAACCGTTCTGATTTGATTTGGATTACGTAACACAGTGTGTACTTTAGGAATTTCTAACTCTGCTATAAAGTGGTTCGGGGATTTCTGGAAATATGGTATGCACTCTATTATTTATTAATATAGAGATCCCATGTTATGAACTTTCGGGAAAATTACGTATGAAATAGTAAAAGCGAGGTCTGGAATTCTGGCATCCGATCTTGTATAAAACCTTCATGCATGAAAATGACGTATGAAATAGTAAAAGCGTGTTATGTTGTCAAACAGCACAGTTTAGTACATTACGATTCCCTCGTGTCATAATGACCTGGTTAATGTAAATGGAGGCAGCGTATACAAATAGGGTTACTGTTATGATCAAATGAAAACGAAACATACATACAATGGGCGTCACCCCAGATGGTCTCGTTCCAAAGTTTCAAAATAAGGTCATCACAATATTATTTTCTGAATGCTCATATGCATATATGATTCATCCGTTTCTGGATCCGCATTTTATATTTTTAAGAGAAAGGCCCTCTTGGTTCAGTAATTATAAAAAATCCCACCTGAAACCTCTCGGTTCAAAATGTTGAGCCTGAGCAGTTGGTTGACCATTGCCCGTAGTATCAAGGGTCGTTGGTCGTAAATTGATATCTGAACTGGAATGTTTGAAAGAAGCCCGACGACTGTCCGACTTTTCGCTGACTTCTGAAACGACTTCGACAGCATCTGAAGCCGGAATGGGTGGCAGGGATGAAGGAACATTTCCTATTCTTGACTTCAAAGAGGAAGGTCTTCCTTTCCGTCTTAAAGATCTCCTCACTGTCTGTTTTGCTCTGTCGACTTTATCAATGAAATGATTAATCAAATTTATTGTGGAGCCATCTAAGCTCAATGAGCCATAAAAATACTCATCAGCTACGTGTACTCTCAGGGCAAAGATTACTTTCTCCATTATTTCTCCTTTCACTTAATCATCCCAACGTTCCAAGTTGAGACAGTCTCCGATGAGAAATCTACCAGCTCAGCACAAGTGATACTGAATGAATACTTTTATGAAAAAGGATTAAAAAAAATAGTCCTCTGTGTATATTTGATCAGTTTTTTTGCCCCTGCAGTTCGAGTACTAGAGTAGATTGAGAGAAAGCAAAAAGCATGAAATCCCTTTCTCCCGTGGTGGAAAGCAGAGGAGAAAAATCGACAAACTTACATCGACTCATGAGATGGTTGGCTACCTCTGTTGGGCTGGCTTCTTCCTCGGGGCTGGTTGAGCTGAGATTCTCGAAATTGAGGAGGTAGAGGCAGATGTCTCCGTTTTCATCCCGAACCGGGGCTATCAACTGGCTGCAGTAAAAGCGACTTCCTGTGACAAAAACCACAGACCATCATGATACCAAGGATCTCAATAAAAACTTGACACTCGAGCCTTTGTCTACCCGAGTCTGCTCCCAATAATAAAAAAACACTATTTTTGGTCATTTCGTTTTATTCGATGAGATTGAGAACATGGGCGGATGGGGGATAGACAGGGAGACGGAGGGAGACAGAGACAACAGGAACTGAACGATTAGCGGTGTGTAATCCTTGTATCCTATTTGTAGGATCCTTGACGGGAAAGCTGGTACTAGAAGTAGTGGGTTAGTGCTGAAGAGTAAATCTTTTACAAGAATTAAACACGAGGACGATGGATATTACGAGACCAGTGGTTGCTATTAAGGATCATTTCATGAAGTCGAGTTTGATGTTAGGACCTCTCCATTGTAGTATAAGAATGCTTTGATGTACATTGGGTAAACTTGATACTACAAGGATCTCTTTTCGGAGTTATATTATATTTAACTTACAACCCTTTCAGAGTAATATCTAAGCAGGGTTGGAAACTTGGCTGGTTTCATTTGAAGTTGAATGAAACTTTTCTACCCGATCTAAAGTACCTTCTAGAGAAGTTTCTACAGTTATTTCTAAGAAAAGCAAGTTGGACTGTCAGACGGGCATTTGAGCACTCAAATTAACAAGGCTTGAGCATGTTTACTCACTGAGACGCTTAACTCTAAGACTCTTGAGACAGTAATTAAAATAAATTCAGTACCAGGCATAAATACTCGACTAATTTATGACAATACTAATATGAGTTCAAGTTTTCGTTTAAATTAAAGCATCTCGTCCTATTGTGGGGAAAGGGGGTTTTTTGAATCGATAAAGTACATGATCGGTGACTTGGAGAAAGGAGACGCCTTTCTTGTCAATCCTTTTACCCAATTTATAACATAGCTGTATGAGAGAGAAAACACCCTGTCAAAGTGTCAAGTACCTAAGGAGGAGTATTAGCAATCCGAATCCTCAACTTCTCGACATGACATCTTGACTCACTATCCATGTTTCTACATCCTGGGAACAATGTGAAGAATTCTATAAGAAATTCTTTAAACAGAATCGAATTAAGGAATGTTCTATATCCTATAGGCAAATTGAGGCACAGGGATATGAAAGGCAGGCAAAAAATTAGGCGCATTTTAGGTCTTTAATTGTATAATGAAATTCTTTCCAAGGGGACATCATTGATTTTGAATTAATCACAAGATTTCAACATCCCGTTCTTCATGGTCGGACGATTTTCGAAAAATCCTTCAACCTTTTTGTTTGAATTTCTGAACATGGAATCTTGGAAATTAGTCTGAGAAAGCTTATTTTCTCTTTTGGCTCGGCTGCTTCTTTAGATCAAGGGAAAGTTAAATTTTCTGAGTTGATATATAATTATGTATATTTTTGCTTGAAACACGCTGCATAAAAAAGATTTACACTCACAGAAGGTACTAAATCAGTATAATTAAATTGTAATTGTATCTTAATTGTGTTGTTGTCGTTTTCTGTATTCTACAGCTCTTGCAGTAATCAGCACATCAACTTTTGGGACTAGATTTATTTTTCTCCGTAAAAATAGTGTTTGCTCCACCATTCCTCTAAATCCGTCAGTAATTTATAATATATAAGAAAGCTTAAAAACTTTCCAATATTGCTCTCATAATTCCCCGAATCTAGAAGGTCCACTGTCTCCAACTATCTGAACGGGAAGAGATGAATGATCTTATATAATCCTCGATAATTTCTAAGGTTTGAAAAGAGCTCAAGGGTTTTAGCTCTTCATTTCTACGTATAGGACCATTGCAGGATAAGGGCTTTACTTTGGATGGACTTAAAACTTCCACGAAAGGATCAACTACGAACAGAGCGAGGGTAGTATAATTGATCCCGCTCTGGGGACACAGATTACTCAATCAAGAATGTAAAAAAGCCTCAAAAGCACCCGCAAACACTTCTATATCTCAATATATACTCTTTGGCTAAGTCGCTATTATCCTAGGAATATGGTTGAGAACCCACGACGTAGTTATTTGATCCAATTTTTATGGTACGGAGGGGTTTTATTTAATCAAGAATCTCATAAAAACAATACTTTACTCTTAAGGGATTCAACTGGTTATGGAATCACATCAAGCTGCTTCCTGGGCACTTCAAAATTTTCCTTAATCCATTTAAAACATGTTTATTTTCATACACAATATTATCCCCTAGATAAAAGGGTTTTCGTGCTTTTAATGTTTATAGTTTGCTATCTTGAAGCTCCCTCTTAGGAATTACTTGGGACGCTTCAGAACTGCGTTTGTAACTGCACTGTATTCTGCAGATTTATAATTTGGGTTGCATGACAGTTTTACGCAGTCGAATTGTCCAAGTGTGACTTTTCTTTTTGAAAAACTTGTGATAAAAAATGGCTGACTGAGACAGATTTGACAGAAATCCTTGATACAATTGACTTGAAATATTTTATGTGTAACTTAATATTAAATAGAGAAACGTACAACGTACAAAGACTTTTTAAGAGAAATAAACAAGAGTTTCTCAAACGAATGTTATTAGAAAATTCCGATACTAAATCAAAGTATTTATTACATTCCCGAAACATTCGACAACGGTAGAAAGTAAGTCAGGACCGGGTATCAAAGAACGTTATTCGCTTGAAATCCTATACTTGTGTTTACCATTTGACAAAAGCTTGTATAAGTGACATTATAATATCATCTTCAGTTCCCTAGACTGAAATGTACGTACATACCGGTAGTTAGTGTGTCGATCTTTATTCAAAGAGCATTTTTTTTGGCTTTATATTCTACTTCCATCACCTAGACATCCTTGACAAATTGCGATCGGGTTGAAAGACAGATTTTTTTGAATTTTCGACCACCCTAACGAACAAGGAATCGACGGGGGAGAACTGTCTGAGAAGATGTAATATCATGTAATATAAATCTGGCGCAGAATAATAATTAATCGTCTCCGAGCAGGGTACAATTAATTTCTTCTTGAGCAAAGGCAGCATAACTAGGACAAGCTTATGAATTTTTCAACAGTCTCTCTCGCTTTCCCCGCAAAGCTTTTTTCGACAGCTTTTTCTGGATTACTTTGCTATTCCCTTCTCCAGTCGAGTAAGAGACACATCGGTGCATCATATTTCATTTCACCACAAAGCCAACTCATAATAAAAACCGAGAAGCAACCTGGCCTGGTGAACCCCCAACCATCAACTACCATATACTAGGGACAGTCCCGACTATAGTCGGAGGTACATTATTGCTCATACTAGAGATGGCATCAAAGGATGAGATTCTTTGGTGATTGAATTCCCTGAATTTTATATTGATTTACCTTATACATAGCATTTTCGAATGTGGTTTCGAGTTAAGTTTCTTAGTCTTTGTCAAACATGGGTCCCGAGAGAATTCATTCCTGGATTTCATCTTGGATGGGTTTATGAGAACAAAGCACACTGCTCGGGTCGTCAGGTTGAGTTTTATTTCGGATTCAATAGCAAAGAAAGGAAAACTATATAATCTAGATCAATGTAAGAAGAGGCTTGTCTGAAAAATGCTGACTTTACAAGTTTTTATTGACGTTCATGATGCCCTGTCAATCATATGTGCCATGATAATAAGATTTATTGTTGCTGGAATCTGATCAAATTCCAAATTCAATTACCAACCTTTTCACTCCGTAATTCAAGAATAAGAAAAAAATATACCAAATTTCCTACTCTCTAGTCATGAATAACCTGCATGACTAGATAACATCCAACCCGTATTTGTTTAGCAATCTCTACTCTCAATTTAATTGGAAAATTAATTCTACGTCACGGTTTTTTCCCTCTTAAGTATTGATTCAGCCCGTACACCTCACTCTCTACATCCTAATTGGTATTTCCTGCCTTTCCTTCTCCAAATATTACCGAAATTAGCCATTGAAGCACATATAGAGGCAAGTGGAGATTGGATAGGGATCAATTCTGTCATCCACTGCAACGGAAATAATGATGTCGTGTGTGAGAAGTAGGTAATCATGTTAACCCAATCGAGTTTTGCTCAAACGCCCATAGAAACCCGTTAGGATATAAGGGTAGTTCTAATTGGATTTATTGCTTATACAGCATACGATATAATGATTGACCGAGGGGCTGTGTGGCTGTGCTAATTAATTAATAAGTAAGGCT
This sequence comes from Agrenia bidenticulata, assembly GCA_034694785.1. NCBI lineage: Eukaryota > Metazoa > Arthropoda > Collembola > Entomobryomorpha > Isotomidae > Agrenia > Agrenia bidenticulata. Next base: position 27,619 of record JAQFYM010000110.1, read on the forward strand.
AAAAAAATGAGTTAAACACTTTGTCAATTTCAGCTACTTCTTTGACGCTTCCAAGAAACATTTATCCACCATTTATTTCCCTTACAAACAACTTGAAAATAGTTAAGAGATTTTAACACTATAAAATCGCTTATTCCAAGTCATAATATATTATTATCTACTACCTAAAGATAGCAATCATGTCTTTAGTACGTAGTTCTCCACTTCACTCTACAGTCTTGAGGATCTAGTGTTAGGATTTGTAGCGTGATTGTATTAAAATCCAATCCTTCTCTCCCACTCGTTCAACCATGCAAACATGAAAATGCCAGCCCGCGTAATAACAACACCTTGGGGGAGAGTTAGCATTAGGAAATGACCTGAACCTGAGCACGGGTTTAAATCATGGCTCGTAGTTTTCGAAATGATAGATCAGAGGCTTCTTCACTGGACTGTTTAGAGGTTGGAGTGGTATTCAAGAAAGATGTGGAGTGTTCATAAGGTATTTTTCACTTGCGACCTTGTTTAAGTGATTTCCCACGGGGAAGACAAAGTACGTTGGTTGTGTGATGGATGAAAGGGGTTTTGAAAGTAGCTCATTGTGAGTCCTGTGGAGCAACCTCTTTCCCTAAATGGAGGTCTAACCTCTTGAAACAAACTCATCAAAAGTCTGTCTCTCAAAATCCGTTCCACTCATAAGAGAAAATTTTCCTCGTGGCAGACACTACATGGAAAAGCATTTGCAAGCAATTTGCACAACATATCTTTCATACACTCCTATTTACGTCTTTAATAGCGCCAGGACTGTGGAATATGGACTTTTACAACACGACACAAAGAAAATGCCAAGGAGGAAAAGATTCTCATTTTTAGTTGGACCTTTGCCAATTCTCAGGCATATTCAATGTTGACTATGATGTGAAATTTCAAATGGATATGAAGATCCTTTTGAATATACACAGTTGATAAATCTAATAATACTCTATTACTCGGGATCTGTGCTCCTTACTTAAACCAAGTTGTTCTTTAAGATATATTGCCGTCTTCATTCATCCATTGTTATGATTCCTTCTACCTTACCTTCCATGTCAAAAGCTATAACATAAGCTTACTACTCTAAATGCGAAATATAACAATGACAAAGTGAAAGAGGAAATCCAGATCAATTGATTCGACCCCCGTGCGAGCGTCGTGGTTTGGTTTTGGATCTCATATCTACATGTTCCTTCCTCTCATGTCCCACATCGGCCACATCCCTCACACTATAAAAATGCATGCAGGCTGTAAAGAATGGGAGATGTGGTCGTAGTGATTTTAAACAGATGAGCTGAGCCCATTCAACCTGGGAGTACTCGATGGATTTCTTTGACAATGTAATTCAGCATTTGTTGATGATAGAAATATAGCAGATGAGGATGTCAAGCAGAGGCTCAAGAACTGAGTGGGATCACTCTCCTTGACAAATGTTGTGATTGAGATTCCAAGCGTTCTCCAAGACAATTTCTACATCTCGTGTACGTGTCTCCGTGATCCTGTCAACTTCCTAGTAGTGTGCAATAGTCGGAGAGTAGAATATAAATTCTCCTCCATTCCGGTTTCCAAATATTTCGCTCTTGTAGATCATCAAGGAGCGTGGTTACAAATTCACTCGGAGTACGAAATATTCGGAGATATAATTTGAATTCTCCATCTTCTTTGTTATCAAGCTCCGAAGTGATTCACATCCCAATCTGCTTCCCTGTCTATATAGATGTGTTCTACAAGTCTCATTTGCCTCGAGCACTTTGTCAAATACAACAATGATCAATAGCATAGTTCAATCCATTGACTGTCTTGCAATTATTGATACTTGGTGAATGAATACGAATCATGTTGAGAATGAATTACTGATCTTCTTTCATGCTCTTGTAGAACATCCTCCTCCTCCCTCTCCAGATTTCCGGTTTTGGATCGATGGGCACTCAGCTAAATAGAATCTTTTGATGAATAAAACAGAACCTTGCTTGTCATCAGTTCTATTCTCTAAGTCTCTTTCTGTACTACCACCAAGTACTGGGAGTTTCGTTGCCCTGCATCTCATGTAAATGAAATTGACAAGGAGAAAGCACTGCGTGCAACTCCGAGTCCTATTATCCTATTACAATTCATCGTATTCACAAATCCACTTGAGCCCTCGTGAAAAACTAAATGATTAAAATCTACCTCATCTCAAAAATCAGCAAACTCGAAAATCTAAATCCACAGAATTTGCTAATCAAACACTACAGACTTTTCAACTATAATCATCTTCAGTAATTCCAGCTCCAAACTAATCTATCCTGGACAGTCGATCCAATCCTAATTTTCTAAGTTTACAAACTGATTTTTTCCACCATAGACAATTCAACATATTCAGGTATTTCCATCATTCATAAATACCCTATTCAAGACTTATGCCCGGATTACATTGCACCGGGGATGTTCATCGTCTCGGATAATCCGGACAATCCAACACAATCCGTCATCCATTTACCTTCCATCCGTCTGATGACAAATCTCTACAGATTCGTATTACAAACTCTTATAAATAGTACTAGGGTTAAAGACGAGTGGTTCTACCTAGTAATACAGGATTGATGTGGTTTCAACCTCCAGAAACATTCAAAGCCCAGTTTTATCTCTAAGTGCTCGGAACAACTATTTACTTATCTGGGGATTCTTTTTGTTCCCAGCATTTATTTAACCCCAGAATGTGATACGGTGGAAAGAACTGCGTTTCTTTGCCCATTTTTCATCTCCTGATGTATGCAAACTGTCTCGGGTCCAATATTTACACTCACTCCGAGGAAAAAAAAATGCTCCAATTTGCAACCATTTTCCACTGCTCTGCATAATCCACTTCATCTAATGTACCTCTTAAGTACCTTTCTCATTCTCTACATATTCTAACTTGTGCATATTTAACTTTCATCCCTCTCTTTTAGCCTACGATACATCTCTCCTCTTTACCACAGCTTACAGATGGCCTCATGCTATTTACTCTTACTCAAAGGAGCCTTTAGATTATTAATCTCAGTCCTTACACAAAGTATTCAGCCAGTGTAACTCTGGACTCAAATGAAGTAGGCGTGGAGCTCGAAAGTGAAGCCGCAAACAGATTCAATGAATTTGTGTCCAATAATATCGACATTTGTTGAAGGAAAAACAGGTTCGAAATGAATCTACTTGTTTCAAGTACTATTAACTTTTTGTTAAGCTTCAATGCTCCTCTTCCAGTCCAGTAATTATTTAGGGTGTGTAGATTAGTGTAGAGTGTAGACGTGTCACTTGCAGACACAAGAAAAACAAAGTCTAAAGTTTTTTTAAGCGAGAATACTTAATGACGGGATGATGAGATATGCACATAGTAAATTGAAATTGATTGTTGAATACGTTCTCAGTCTGTTCAGTACATATTACTACATAGTATAAGCAGCTGTGGATCCGAGTATCGCTCTAGGTTACAAAAAACGTAGACCCGTAAAAAGAAACTCTACAAAAAAGTTGCTCATTTCGTCCAACCTCTTTCCACCGAATTACTTTAGGTGAGATTGGTAAAGTGAAAGAAGGCAAGGGAGTTTTGCTTTCACTAGAGAAATGACAAGGGTGGTAATCTTCATTAAATGTAATCCCCTTCCTTCCTGCCCTCTTCTCAACCGAACCCGAAAAAATCATTACATACTACAGATAGACAAGAGTACTAGAAATTGGGAAGGTGTGGAGAAAAGGGCAATTTAATCCAGAAAATTATAGGCACCTATCACCACCCCGTTTAAAATATGGCCAGGCTAGCAAATTGTATTGCAAGGTCCATAGCCATACATCATCCCCTCCAAGTAAAATAAGGGGCGTGTTAATAATTAAATTATATATTTTTATAAGGTTTTTTTCCCATTTTGTGCTCGAAATGCCGGGGTAGAATGTGAGGATTTTTGAAGGTGTCTTACTAATCTTACTCCAAGTATGGATAGTGAGATGACATTAGGATAAGTCATTAGTGTTGTTCTGCTTTGAATGTAATGACATGTATTGTCATAGATTAAAAGGGCAAGATCATCAGTCCTGACAGGATGTAAAATCGGATTCGACACCGGGATAATGTTAACCAACCAGATGGGGATGGAAATAGGATCAGGTTGTATAATCTGATTATGGGATATACCTATTAACCTTAGGGGTGTGATGGGAAATTACATAAGCTGTTTATCTGGTAGATGAAACGGGAAGTGAAAAGTCCTGCGTGCATTAATCAGCTAATTATATCGAGTAATGGGAAAAGGAACGAATGGAATTAGTAAAATTGCTTCGTCCATCCCGATGAAGTTCTTCCAATAAGTCTATCTCGGTTTTACGACTTGGAGAGTCGAGAGGGACTTGTAATGAAATTGGAGTTGGATTTGTGTAGACCCTGGGTGTATTTTGAGGATAAGTTGATGAATAGGAGGAAACATGGCAGTTAGGAATTTATGGTGAACTGCTTCCCCTTTGTGATCATTAATCTTTAGTAATTGAAAGAATGCAATGGTAAGTGAAACAGAAGGGAACTCTTTTGAACACATTACTTTTCGGGACGGGGTCTCTTTAATTAATTCGGGATGGGAGTGAAAGCAGGAATTCAAAGGGCAAATTTATAGAATACTGATCCAACTCAAATAAGGCGAAAACTCTCCTTTATTGTTTACTTCAAGGGCTTAGCTCAGTAAGAATATTTGTCCGCCTTTATAACCCTGTGTTTTTGTAAACTAGCAAAAGAGCTATTTCCTAATCGAATGATTCTAATACGAAACTTAAGAACCCTGTAACTATCATCCGCGGAACAAATACTCGGAGAAACTAGAGTAATAAATATAAACATCTATACCTAGTAATCAAACTTGATATAACTTTTCCTGAACAAGTTTCTTTTATTTGCTCTCCAGTTCAATCATCCATGCTACTAATACAGCTAGTAGTCTGGTCACTGAGGTTTCACTGTCTATCAAGTTTTGGAAAACAAGTTTTACTTCTTGGCTCCGCAGCAGCCAAACTTGGGAGTTATTGATTAGATTAAGCAAGTAACAGGAAGTCAGAAACCTCTGGAAGAACTACGGCTGACAACAAAGACTCTCGTGGCATTGATCAGGTCTATTTTTTTTTTGCAAACCCGAAGCTCCTATGTACATGCAAAAAATGTCAGTCACCATACTACAGGTTACTACTCGCTTAAGTAAAACCAGAAGGAAATCAAGTCCGCATTCCTATAGCCCCTACCTTGAGATGAAAAGAAAATTGGCTGTCACGTTTCCTTCAAGGATCTCATTCATATTTCAGACGGTGTCTTTCAATCATGGCACCCGTGCTTTTTTATACCTTTTTGAGCACCTAAATAAAAGTCTTCTTTGGCGCCTACGCTTAAGGAAGAGTGTTCAACCCAGAGTTTTGGACTAGAACCAAGGCAGAAGGACAATGAGTGCGACATTTTAATTCAGAATTCAGAAAATAATTCTCTCAAGCCCTGCCCGAAGAAAAAAATCTAACTACTAAGGCTATCAACACTGATACTCTATCTATTGAACTAGATGTGTACATTATGGGAATGGATACGTTTAGTAAAAATATTGACGTTACTTCCACATGACATGACAGACATGTGTCCATTATGAAAAAACTCATCAGTTTTTGAAAGCTCAGAGATCACTCAGTTCAAACTTGAGAGTGTATGTCCTCTATAAAGTGTGTATAGCAAGTAGTGTATAACATTCTCCCCCTACTCTCATTCAGTAGATAAGAAACTAAACGAGTTAACCTACTCCTAACAAGCTTTGGTAACAGATACTGTTTTTTCTTGCTAATTGCAACTAGATCTTGGATAATATTCATAAATACCCTTCTCCCTTCTGTTCCTAAGTGATCACTTACTGAATAGAGTACAAAGATAAGGAGTATATGCAACCTTATACGCTCATTGCCCATTACAATCATCTGTAAGTAGAGGGCTTTATTCTAATAGCTCGATCGAGGATAGGAGAAAGAAAAATTTGAAATTTTAAAGCTAGATTACCCACTGACAAGTCTTTTTGGCATTCCAGGAATTAAATTATTCATAGCCGTTCATAGGGGTCTATTGCCAAAATCCTGACCTCATGAAGGAGGGACTGTCTCTGGTACTGTATTAACTAAATAATACCAAAGCCTCAACACACGCAACCTTAATATCCCATTACTTGCATAATACTAAGGAATATTAAACCTGGAGTAGATCCTGCTTTTTTTCTCCTGGTTGACATTTTTTTTGTTTTGACAACCGAACTAGACTCCCTAATTCTTTCCCATTCGTCCCTGTCCTGTCTCGTAATATTTATGTCTCATAGACGAAGTACTACTAACCCATTATACACAGTCCCAATTCCCAAAGTCCCAATGTACTCTGTAGAGTTAACAAGAGCCAGGACAGCTACCCAGAGTTATCTTTCCGTTGCTTTTACCCGTATGGGAAAATGCGGTTAAAACCCTAAGACTCGTAGGACAGGGCTTAACTCTAAAACCAATGAGACCTCATTCTCAGATCTAATGGAAAGGCCAAGTCTTGGAGAGTTACATAGGTTGTTAGGAATAATGAGGGGGACGAAAGCTATGCATGTGGTTGTAGTCAGAAGTAATGATAATATAGAGAAACGAGTGCACATAGAATAAAATGACGAGAAAAAACTCTTTTAATAAACGTCATTTTATGTACTTACCATCTTTCTTGTAAAATACGGTTTCCACGTGCTTTTCATCTTCACTCTGCAGGCTTTCTTGGATTAGCAGAATGGCAGAAGGGGCTGTAAGAGGTCCGTGGAGAAAGCTGCAAATTGCTCCCTTTTGCATCACCTCAGCCCGCGTGTGTCCAGTGAGCCTGCAGAATTGGTCACTGCAGTATATGACAGCACAGTCAGGTGATTGGGCATTCCCGAGCACATAACTCCGATCTATTAAGAAATAAAAAAAACATTAATATCCCTACATAATTCATGCTCTACTTGTCAAAACATGGTGCCTCGATATAACGGCAATTTTTGAATTCAGTCAAGTATAACTTTCCCATGGATAGCTAGCACATAATCCGAGTATGTTCTAACTGATTATCTTGTTGATTGCGTGGTATTTCACCTTCGCCAACCGTACTTGAACTTTCTCCACAAGAGCTTCAGTACTGCAGAACATTTCTATGTAATCATAGGAATGTAACCAGGTGTATGGTCACACTCTAAAGAGATATATAAAGTTCTCAAAATATGTACACTCCTTTCATGTTCGAGGGTTGAAGAGGTGTTTTAGGCTTTAGGCCTCTCGCTTCGCATGTAACATGCAACAGGAAAGATGACTAAGTTATTTAATGGCTTATTCCTTGTGTTAAAAAGGTATGCAAATATGACACCCAATATGGGCCAGAAGTACAATTCATCATCGTCCAATTTACATGCTGGCAATTTATTTTACAAGAGATACCGGGTAACTACTAGTACGTGCCCAGGCCGGATCACGTTCTATCGAGCCAAGTGCCCTTCTATCCCTCCGAATGTCTCGACAGGAAGACATGAGCTAAAAGTTTGAACTGAATAGAATTATAATGGAAATGCAAATGGGGAGTAATGAATAAGTATCTGGTACAGTCAGGTCCTTGGGCCTATCGGGCTGTTTGGGCAAAATAAAACATTCATCACACATATGGATCCAATATATACATTGAGGATATAAAGAATATGGTATTCGGTTATGGAACGAATTCAGAATGTTTTTCTTGCTAGAATATCACAAAAGTAAAACTAAGGACATTAGTAAGCTGAGGTAGTAGTAATAATAATAGTAGTGTAGTATTCGTATTAGATGATGCCTAATCTATGTTGTTCTTGTTATAGAATATTTAATACTGCTCTATAAGAACCATAATCCTATTGTAGTTATTCCACAACTAGCCCAATTGTTATGGCCTAGGTAGCTTTCTGATTTATTAAGACCGCCAACCCTGCTTTGCTCGAGCTGTATGCCAGATTGATAGGAGAGATAAACAAGGAGAAAGAATGAGATGATCGAAGCCTCTACAGCCAGTTTGGTCTTAGCATTGATGTTCTCATAAAAATTGAGATATAAAGCAAACTAAGAGCATCTCATCTCAAATATTCGATGGAACAGACTCTGAGAGGATGAACAAATAGAAAATAAATCTCCTAAGAAATAGGCAATCTGTCCTTCCCTCTTTAAGGATTCGAGAAGACTTATACAAAGTTTATACAATTTAAAAAAAAGAGCTTAGAACTAAAATGTGCTCTGGAAAAGAAAGTGTAAATCCATGCAATATAAATGACGGAAGGGGCTTACTTTGGCTGTCGAATTTGCGAATAATGGATTCAATCAGCGTGGCCGGAGGGACAACATGACCTTTTCGAATAGGCATTTTCTTGAGAAGGCAGTGCGTGGAGCTTGCTCTGTTGAAATATCGATAATCACTTCAAAGCAGCATTAGCACAACCGTCCAGGGACTTGAATCCATTCAATTAGACTCTCTCATATTGTACATAAAGTACCAGGATATTATTTTATTATTTATTTTTAGTATTATTATTATTATTAACACGGCCTTGTTTGGCCGGGGCCGAGTCAGCTTCAGTCTCCTCAAATGTCATATCAGAGTCAACGGAGTTGTTGCATGTGAGGGATTTTTTTTATTCACCGCCGAATTATAGCTGCTTTTATTCGTGGAGGTGTTATTTTTACTTTCAGGGAAAACCTTTCACTCCTTAGCACCTCCATTATTATCTCGTATGTCGGAGAAAGGTCTTCACGTCCTCTTTAAAGCTAGAGAAACAGCTTTATTATCCAAGGATCCATTAGTCCTCAGGTTATTTGGACTTGTATTAATGGTCAAGGGGGATCATTACTCTCCCCTCTTGGAGCTTTATTCCTTCTTTATAGAAAAGGACAGGTGGGTTAAAGGGAAAGAATGTGTGGAGGTGAAAGAGTCTCTTGAATTTATGATGAGCACCACATACTACGCAAGTACTATTCCCTTTCTCCAAATATTATTGTCCAGTCTCTTAAACAAGACTTTTGACATATCAAGACAGGTTAGATAGCTTTCAAATCTCACGTATGTCTTCTTCGCTCTAAGAACGACAGAGAGTCACAAATCACACGATTCAAAAGGACACATGGAGAGGAGTGATAATTAGAATTATTTTGTGGTTGTGGTCTCGGCTGTGGTTCGTGGGACGAAACGTCCCATAGCTTTCAAGGATGTCGTAGCAATCAAGCCACAATAGAAATATTGTAAGCCTGTCAGGCGGACGATTTTTAAATTAGTTGTACTCCTGGTCCCCGACGAAGCCCGGAAATAGGAGGGAGGACATCAAGTAGTGTAGTACAAGTAGTTGAGGGCATGGATATTCTACGTCATCGAGACAGCTAGACTGGAAGTTGTGGAAGTATGCATTCATGCTTCCTAGAAATTTGGATGAGGAGAAGATAGTAATAATAATACTGACTGATGGTGATAATGTGGTCCCGAAGTCATGTGGCGTCACACGTTGTGGAAACTGAGGTTCTTAAAGAAATGTACACACACATACAAGATTCACGAGTATATAGACAGGGTTGCTCTATTTTCGGAAACACATCTGTCTGTAGAGTTAACCCAGTGTAGGAGATAGTTAGAGAGGCAGGCTGGAAGATAGTAAAATATAAATGGAGTTTGTACTAGTACACGTTTGTACGAGTACACGTAGAAATCACACGAGATATTTAAGGATGCAAACGAGATATGCTCCTCATAAACATAAAGAATACGTTCAATATGTGACTGATTCCCGAATTCCCAATCCCCGATTTCGGAGTACAGGGCAAGTGTCTTCTCTTAAAAAGACATGCGAGAATGAAGACACAGACAGAGTATGGTCTTGTTAGCCGATTGCTGACATACATACAAAAATCACAAGGATGATGATATTGCTAATAAACGAAGGTAGATACTTATGTGCATGCTTTACACATACATAAATCCATGCATATATTTATAGATTCAATTGTAAGGTATTGTAGGTGTAAACTGTAGGTTTTTATTTGTATTAGGTTGGTATAGGTGTTGGTTGTGTTGTAGGTTGTTTAATCGTAAGGCTGTGGTTTGGTCCGTAATGTAAACTTTAAAAGTGACAAGTGTAAGCACAAACTTTCTTTTTTATTTAAATAATATATTTCCTTATTTCCGGTGCCTTCAATCCAACAGGGCTCTTCTCTTCAATCACTTGTATCGCTCCTGAATCTAATTCTCTTTCTAAGATGTCTTTAGCAAAGGGTACACGATGTGTATTAAAGGATACACAGTTGACAGTAGGGAATTGCACCCCACTCTTCTCGAGATTTGTTTCTACTCAATCCCGTCCTTGGAATAGAGAAAGAGAGTCGGTGGAGCCAGAGCTACATTGTATTGATGATGAATAGAGAATACGGGAATGGAGAATTATGGGATCCTCAACGATCCGAAACTATAGAATGACTGAGTTGGGTTCTCGTCTTCCTAGCAGTGTTTCCCGAGTTGTCTCCCTACAACCTTTGGAAAGTGTGGAGAAAGGTGGGCAGGGGAATCTGGTAGCTCTGGTCGTAGTTCTGGTTCTAGCATCCACTTTCACAATTCAGATTGGCCAACACTGGCCAGAATATTTGTGCACCGAGTGTTCCCTATTCCACAAGGCAGTGGCTGTGAGTAAATTCGGGTGTGCACAATTGCGCTTTCCCTTCGTACCTTTCCCTCTCACCCTTCATGATGAGCCATCCGAGTATGTAAAGAAAGTCTCAACTCCAAACATCCTGACTCTTGGGAATCCCAAGAAGAACCTCAGCATCAATACAGCCATCCCATGTCCTATCCCACATGTTTCCAAATACCTATTTCTCCAAGCCCACCAGAGAACTGTGTGCATGTACGAATGGATATCTTTTCATTCTTACATCATGATGATGGGAGACGGTGGAAATATTTCTTGAGCGTCAGGTCTCCTTCAACCTCACCAAGAGTGAAAACTAGTACGCGGAGAGTGAAGCATGAAAGTTTTAAGCATGTTTAAGTTGGCTTCTTCCGTCATCGAGATCCAAATCGACCCGTCTAAGCCACTTAGAAAAGAGCACAGCGACGCAACGCAGTCAGTCACCGCTGTGTCCCCCCGGAAGAAAGTCTTTATAATATTCTTGTACACTTTAGAGAGGTACCGATTTTTGTACTCAGCCGAGCCTTTCCAACTACATGAACTAGACTTGACTCCGTCTTCTCATTTTGGTGGGTCTTATGCCGACGAGTTTTTATTTTATTGTACTACTGCCACAACAACTATGCTTTTGCAAATAATATGCATCATCAACAATATGTGAGCATTTCGTCTATATGGCCCCCTCGCAATTCCAAAGGAGAGAGAGAAAGATATTGTGTTTTATCTGCATGTGCAATTCCATCCATGCACATGTGTGTACATTCATTTATAAGGTATATGAAGAAAAAAAATTTAATACTCTCAAGAGAATAAAGAACCGTTGTATGGAAGCGAGGGTTCATATATATTTCCAAATGTCTCCATGTCCCTGACATGTTGGATACTCGAGTACATAAAATAATCGAAGAAAAAGCACAATGTCCAGGCAAGGGACAAACGTGACTACTGTACTTAATTTGAACCCACTGGCTCCATGCCGACTGTATCTAAGCCTGTGTGCCTGGTCTAACTGGAGAGATACTCATGGAGATATTAGATGTTTCTCTATAAGCCTGGATGTGTTCCTTCCCTGAATCTGACAGTGTATTGTCAGTAAAGAAGGAAGAGCTAGTCTGTCTTTGTTATTTCGTTCGAACGAGCAGTAATAAACTTAAAAGCATAAAATATTAACTCAGCTTTATCAAAATGTAATAATCCCTTCTCTCTTGTACAACTCTCTGTCTATAATAATTCTCAAAATCGTAACAATATGTTTTTCTTTTCCAATGAGCTGTCCATGTTCGTACCTATTAATCATTCCTTTTTTATTTATTTATTTCCATTTCATATAAGCTACTCTAAACGAGGCAGAGAGAGTAATATAATTATTTTGAGTAATTCATGTGCAAGGACATTTTTGGCGAGTTTCGATGCGCCCATGAATTTACAGATAAGCTTAGACAACTAATTTGTTGATTGAAGTGGTATTATTTTGTTGGAAAAGGTAACTCACTCAAAACTTCTAGGATTGTAGACATAGACGGCTACTTTAAGATAGATTTTTTTAAATGCTAAAATATCGGTAAATTTTTCTTTACGAGTGAATATCTGAATGGTTAATACAAACAAATTGCACAGAATGTAATACCCTTCAACATTCGTAAGATGTGCACTTTGTTTATTCTCTGAACATGGGATAGAATAACATCATGATTCATGGTTACAAGCCGATGATGGAACGGTCTCGTGTTTCAATTTTAAGATTGTAGAAAAACTTCAAACGAAAAATAATCCGTAATGGGATTCTAAATTTTTTCGACAATCTCATAAACATATAGCCGCAATAAAATAATCGAATAATTTACGAAATTATTACACTCAACAGAAGAAAGTACAATATTTAATGTTTGTAACTCGTAAATATTTATTCTTCAAGTCAAGAGATTGTGACCGGAAGCTTAAAAATTAATATGAAACTCTTTAAAACAAAAATGGTTAGGAAGAACAGCGCCCCATCGGGTCGGAAATATATCCTGAGTTTATTCCCAAGTATTCCAATACATTGCTTTTCATGAGCATCCTTGTTCCGCAATATTTGCTACGCCTTTTTGATATCTCGTCCTTTTAGGACTGGTAGTTATTATTGTGGATCAAAATCTCGACTCCCTTTTGTCTTCTAAACATGCCATGATGATATCTCTCACAATCAAGGAATCCCTTTAAACCCCTCATAAAGAAGGGCTGGTGAAGGGAACTGATACATTTATTTGTTTTTGGTAACCTTAGATCTTTGTGCAAACAGTACCCACTGGGGCGGAAACAGGGACATGGAGAGAAGAACAACGAAATATAATTCTAAAATGGCTTACAGTAGACCAAAGGGATGAAATACTCAGTTGGGACCACTGAGCCCCTCACACTTTTATAGATCAGCCTTTCTACTCAGAGAAAGTCACAGAAAAAGCCGGCACATGTAAAAGCCAAGGAGCCATGGTGGATATTTGTGAGTACGCTCCAGCAATAATAATAATCATGAAGTTGTTGTCGAACCTTCTCGGGAGTGTTGGGACTTGCCTTACACACTTACACTTCATATTAAAACCTGCTTCCCGTATCTTCCACCTTTATCTCAATTGTTAACGTGTAAAGACTGGAATTTCAAAATACTTAGATTATCCAGATTATACCAATTGCGTGTGATAAGGCACGAATTGGTGGAAAATTGTATTTTTTCTTGCTTATAAATTCTATTTCCGTATTTCCGCTGTCCTACAGGATGCTTTAAGCAAATTTATTGCTCTGTATATGCATATTATAATGGGCTTGAAACGCAAAGGAATCTGTTGTTTGAGCAAATAACTATGTATGGCTTAATAAGTCCGTGTAGAAGTCACCAGTCACCTGTTGGGTGCCTATTCCATACACAAAGACTTTTGATCCCGATGCCGACAATCAATACCAGTTTTAATTATAGGACGAAAACAATACAAACTTCCTGCTCAAATTAGAACCTCCAGAGCTCCAATGTCCCGTCACTCGGACTTTGAGCCACACCAAAGATTATGAAGTTTGAAGGGGTTAATTCTAAAGGCAGCTTAGAGTTGAATGAATAGTTGAATAGCTCATATTTGCAAAGTTATGCTATTAACCCAACACCAGGTCATGCTCAATTATACATCTTTCCCACCAATTTCCCTTTCCGGAGTAAATAATGACATGTCGAGGTAAAAGCAGGCTGTGCCGTTTTCCTATCTTGGGGAACAAATCGGATTTTTTTAAACTTACTCAACCAAGACCAATCAAGTTGAAAAGCACAAGCTTGCAGTATCGCACAATAGTAATTACAAGTCTCCTAAATAAATGTAGGGAATGAGATGAACATGAAACCATCTAGGAAGGGAGGACACGCCCACCCACCCACATCTATGAATTTACCAGGATAAAAGAATAGCTTAGCCAGAGAGATAGGAAACATAAAGGATGTAAGTAAGCAAGGATGCATGTGTAGATTGAACATTTCATGCTGGGAATAACTGTCCTTTGTTCAGGGAACCAGGACAAGCAAGTCTGAAAAAGGAACTAAATATTAGTGAAGCGGGTATTTTTTCAGAGAGAAAGTGAAGAATGAATTGCTCGGCTCTTCCCATATTTCCACTAACTTTGTCCATAACAATTTTTCTTTTTCACAGCTGCCTTGGCCCATCATGAGTCCCAGTCTATTGGCCCAGAAACTATAATGGGGAATCTACAAGCTCCTCATCTTACATTATCTGAGCCGGAAAGAAAATTACAGAGGAAACACCGCATGGCCAAAGGTGCCCTGGCTCCTTGACATATTCAACGCTCAACACTTTACACCCAACTCGGTGACTAAAGTGTCAAGAAATCTCGGATGGTTCATGAAACACAAATGGGATTTTTGCGGTTTGGGGCTGTCGTCTAGTAGTGTTGAATATTTCACAAGAGCTCAAGTTGGTGAATCTATTCAAAAGATTAGGGGAAGAATGTGTACGAGTTCATTCTCCCCCATCACTTATGAATCATGAAAGAAACCAATTTACACTAAAGAGCAGACCTCTCCCATCTGATTACTTTTTCGGGATGGGCGATAAAGGATGAATTACTAATGTGTATCTCAGTCATTCTGCCTATCAAAGTATATGGGGGTGTGAATGCAGGCTTCGTATCAATTGCCAGCTCATATTGTTTAATGCGAATGCAAAATGACAGAGTAGAAAGGAAAAGGCACATCTTGTTACGTACATACGTATGCTTTTAATACGTCTTGTCATTTATTTTTGAGCTTTCATCTACGTTTTTTCACAACTTGGAAAAAACTGAAGATTTCATTATGCTAGTTGATTGTATTGACCTTTAGAGTATAGAAAAAAACGTTGTGCTCGGATGTATTGTTGTAATATAGAGAGGTAAGTATACTATTTTACTCCTGTCATTATAATCCGTATAACAGGTATTGATTCAAGTGATTAGGTATTACAGATACATCTTTACATCTGACCTACTGGTCTGCATTGTTTAATATTTCTACACAGCATATAATATATAATAAATACAAATTACGAATTATGTATCACATGCCCAGCACTGCACGAAAGTCTGTTTCAGTGAAGGAATAGGTCACCGAAATATTTTGTTGACGAACATTGGACTCGATGCGCTTTTAAATATGCTTGATTACACAATTGGATTTTATTTAGATTGTCATCAGCTTTTAAACAACCTCCTCGGGTCTATGTCCAATTAATGGGGCTTCCTCAAGACTATCTATACTAGATTGAGCAGAGTGGATATCTTTAAGATTTCTGAGCAAAATTCTGTCTAATAATGAGCCATTGGGTCCACATTTAGTGAGGCATTTTCATAATACGAAATAAATGCATTTTTTTGTATTCTAGTTCATTTTACACATGGACTCTTACTTGTAGGAATTGCACCTACAGACTATCGTCAGAAACCTATATAAGCAAACACTCTGTACTGAACTATATAATATGCATTCAGTGAAAGCCCGAAAATGTATTCGTATAATAATATTATCTTAATTGCTAGTTGATACAAAAATAGAGCGATACGTACAAATATAGACACGATTACAGTCTTTTAAAGGAAAAATATGCTTGTAAATTGTAAACCTTCACCCAAAATATTGATAATGGATCGCCAGTACAAAACATCTCGATAATTTTAACAAGGATTTGAGCAATGATTGCAAGTACCAATTACGAGATGAGTACAACTAATTTTAGAACAAGGCATGGCCCTCTGAAATATTACTTATACTGCCTGACCTCAACCGTTCCAACGACTAAATTTTCCATAGAAGTTTTGAATAATGGTTCAATTATTGCTTCCCAAGTACAAATAAATAATAATTACGCATTTACAAAAGTAATTCCTGGGAAATTAATGGAAGCCTAGCTAGTGGAATTGGTGTCGTTCCAGTAGTAGTAAAGGAAATTATAAATTTGGTTTCCATATAACTACTCCATTAAGTACACATGAGGAAGCGAATGATTTAGTGGATTGCTGATTTAGGAACTGTGTGTTTTGCCGACGAAGTTTCTACAACTTCTGAAGTGAAGCAATACATCCCCCCTAGACTTGTTATACAAGCTAGCTGGAACCAGATTCCCAAAGGCATTTCTGACTGGACGAGAAGAACAATGATCGCAGCGCTTTGTATAGCCAAGACTAGAAGAATCATATACAAAAATATGGGGAGCACTTGGAAGGCTTTCTTCTGGACGGTTTCATTCACCTAAAAGGAAAAACAATTCTTTATAATGTCTGCTAGAATATTCAACATTACAAATATGCAAATGTTCTCCAAAGAATTCAAATCCCTCAGGGTAACTCACATTATTAGTGAAGGCAATAAAGGAGAAATGGGCAGCTTGAACGCAAGAGGCAGTTCGGAAGGCCAGTCCGGATAAGGAAAATCCATTCGTTTGTCCACAGAATTGAGAGGGTACAGGACTTCTCGCTGTTCCGACAATTGGTCTCATGGAGTCTCCCAATTTTGTATCTGCTTTCAAAATGAGTCCCTTATCCTCGACTTCGTCTGAAAGAGTCAAATATGAGAACAAAATTAGTTTATAAATAATATACAATAACTTCGTTCCCTCTACTCCTTCGAACATCTCAAGTTTTATTAAAATTCTAATATAAAAGAAATTCCAAAGTTTTTAATGAAATTTTTCAGCAACTAAGATTCCTTCAAGATAAATGGATTGAGATTTGGTTAAAATGTTACAATTTTTAATTACTTGCTACAAACAAATTAACTTACCAGTAGTAGTGGGCATAAGAAAGGCTGTGGTTGTGCTAGGGGAATGGCTCATCCTATGAATTAACTGGGTCTCGGTAAAACTCATGATTCTGATTCTATTAGCTTCCTTTATTGCTTAAAGATCACAGCTTGCGATAATCCGCAAGTTCTCAAAGATTTGTGAAGATTATGCCAAAGGGGCTTCAACTTTGTTCTTTCCTAAGTCTTTAAGGTTTTCAAGTTCTCTTATAGGAGAGTCTACTTGGGTTGAATGGATGTGTGGTATTTTGCAAAGTTTCGGATCCTGGCCTGGAGCAGTGAAAGTTCCTCTTGAATTGAATGACACAAAGTCTATGAGTATGGAGTCAGCGATCGATTCCACAGTTTATTGAGTTGACCACAGAGGTATACGTTATTGTACACCTAAATAAGTCAATTACTCGGTTGTCAGCGGGTCGTCTCTTGGGCTTGCTTCTTCCCTTTGCTTGTTTTGCAATCTGAAACAAAAAATACTCAGTCATTCCACGTACTCTATTTTGACATATTACATATAAACGCTTCAAAGACCTCGAACCGAATTGATTTCAGCAAGGAGAAACCGAAACCATTTACTTGTGCATGGACAGCCTACTATATACGTGGCTCTATATGAAACCTCTCCTTTTTCACATGATATCTCTTAATAACATTGAGCTTTCGCCGCAAATAAATCCCTTCGTTTTGTTCCTGACGATGCAAAATGCCATATAACTTGACTATGATGATTTATGCCCTCGAGGACGTCTATAAAATTATTGGTACAGATTTGGTACTTTTTTTATGAGGGCAAGTCAAGTGGGATGACCGATAAGACAGTAAAAAATCAAGGTTTAATCTGTCGTAAAGTTAAGATATCTTTGAGATAAATAACAAGAGATGTGTTTTTCAGAGAAAATGAAATCTAATCAGAGTTACACCCAGTTCATCTGTTAATATGCACAAAATAAGATAGATTTTGGAATGTATAATCTTATACAGTGGGGCTAAAAATGTAGCTGATGGAAGGGGTTCAGAGATGAGGGAAAAATACATCTCAGCATAATATATAAGTCTTTTTTTCAGTCATCGCTACTACTAACTAGTCAGGGCTTCAGAATCAAAAGACTCATTTCAACATGATGATGAGATGTAAGTCATGTAGATGGATGTGGGATGAATTGTTAAGCCGCTAAGGTGACCTTAAACTTGTTTCATGAGAAGCTTGCTTGTATTTATCAATAAAGCTGCTGGAGAATATATCTAAACCCTAAACTTTCCAAATCCTTTTACCAGTTCATAGAGATTGGGAGATACACGAGAGATTCAAAATGATCCCCTACTGCCTACTTATCGAATTTTATAATGGACATTTATGTAAAATGTATTTCGTTCCAGAAAAGTTACGATAGCAGTTAATCTTTTGGTCGTAATAAAGCCTGTGTAATAAGGTTACTCATCTCCAGGCTCATGTAATGTTCTGAGAAAAGAGGTCGTTATTCCCCTCTTACCAGTGGAATTATAAATTAATGTTCTTTTAGAGTTTTTCAAAGGCTTGGTAAACTTGGGAATTACTTATTTCTGACGCATTCAATATCGATATATAAATATGTATCATTGGTATCAAAGTTTAATCCCTTTTCAAGGGTAAATCTAAAAGCTTAATATTCCATTACAGTTGGAAAATATGTTTATCAAAATACTATAATTGAATATTTCAATCGTATATTTTGCCTGCGGATTACATTAGTTTGCGAACAGAAGGTATCCTCTCATCTTAAAAAAAATTTCCAACCCAACAAAGGAACAGGATGATTATGTGGGATTGCAATTTTTTTTAGCATCATGGACACAATAATATGTTTACTATTTTTGTCGTGTCTCGATGAAAAAAATCTATTTGAAAAGAGGCATTCAATCCCAAGGCCAGTTTAACTGGTAATGTACTTAGATCTGGAAATAACTGGTAAGTTTCTAATTTACTTTCATTTATCGATTCATTCAATAATCGTTCATTACACTCCTCGACACACAACTAATTACATCTTGTCAACTCTCTCCGGCCGGAAGCTTTTTACACTCCCCTGGCAGTTTACCCTTTCCCATTAGAAATGGATTTTTAGTAGAAAATGTCATATTATTTTTCTCCCATAATCATACTTAAAAAGATAAAATGTCGGCACGTAAAATTCGTCCATTCCCCTTAGTTTAGCTATGTCCTGTACTAGCTGAACCCACCACATACTAACAGCAGAACAGTATAAACAATTAACAGATCATGTGTTAAGCAAAGTAGAACAAATGCCCAGTGCTGCTGACCAAGGCAAGGTAGGAGATTTTTGCAATTTTCGCCAAAACCTGATTATGTGATTATGATTTCCTATAGATTTGGCTACATTGTCGATTCTGTAGATTTCTCTTATGCGGTTGAAGAGCTTAAATCATGCTACCGATGTTACTAAACAAATGTGTTCTATGCTGAGATCGCTGTGACTATGGCAAGTAGAATGCAGAATATGTTTTATATATGTTCTGCATAATAACGACCAATGCCTCAAGTTATTTCATCTTTGTGGAAAAGCAACCACTTCATTAGATCGAAAAAAACTCTCGAAAAATTTAAAATAATAAACGAAAACTTACAGTAGAAGCGAACCAGTTAACAATTCGGCATCCTCCGACTATTCCCGTTGTTCAACCGTATTTATTTTATATTTCAGCCTGGTGAAGAAATTAGAATGTAAAGAACAAGGAGCTTCACATGAAAACTTTTTTATATGAAGACGGCATGGGGTTACAAAAGTTACAAGTGAATATTTTGGAAACTTTCGGAATATTGAATAATAATCCAATTCACTGACTTGAGAAGAGGAGAACTATTTTCGAACAACCAAAAAGGTAGAAGAACCAAGGCCAACTGTGAAGCTAGGACTCGTTTCCTGTCATGTTAAAGTGGATCCCCAACAATGAAATGAATCCTCCTTCTTAATCTTGCAAGAATGCCTTGAGTCCAAGCTGCACGAAACCAATAGAATTGGGAATACTGTATACTTCTCTCTCAGCATTGGTAAAGCAAGAATAAAGAAATACCTAGTTGAAAAGTTGAAATATCATCCCCTAACTCTAACTAGCGAGCATACATAAGATTAATAAGACCCCCTCTGATCTTGACTTGTTTTAGAATTATCAGCTCAACCAGAAAGGGCAATTCCTCTTCCTTAGTAATATCATCTATTTCTTTTAAAGTTCAGATGTGCATGCATGCTATAAGATATGATATTTACATCCGAGCAGAGCATGAACCATAGATCCAGTTTGTATTAGGCATTGTTTTTTTTTAAATTTATACTTATCCCATCGGGGAGAGTCGTAATTAAAACATTCGTCTTGTTAGTGATTAAACTAATTTTTATTCCGACCCCGTCGAAAGTAAACCCCGATGGATGTACCAATAGCAATAGCTATTAAAAGTTACATCCATCTCTAAAGATCAAAAGAGGACATTATTGCAAGGCTTCAATCACTCCTTGGCCACGCGACAAAATGATAATGAGCACATGGATAACTCAAAACTAGGGAATGCCTAATACTCATTATCACATGAGAGAACGCATGGTAATTCCTTGCTTTTGGACTTTGTCATCATGATCGTTAACTTTTCAAGTAATTATCGGCATGGCAGACATTCAATCCATGATTTTGACATATTGCTCCAGATAAGTTTTTCATTCCACTAGGGATACGTAAGGGATTTATTTATACAACAATTCTAATTAGTATGGGTCCAGTTACAGTATTATTTTCATGATGTAATGATTTTTGGGATGTCGAATTCTATTTTTATAAACTCTGTCAAGAACTATCCATGAATCCATGTTACAAGAGGGTAGATGTAGAAACTGCTACAGTTTTTCAAGTCGGCCAAAGGGCATTCTATTTTGTTGTTTTATTTGTATTGACATTTCCTGCTAAAGCCTGCACACTTAGACCCTCACATCCTATTCCTATTTGTATTTCAATAAAATTCTCGCTTATCTTAAAACTTCCATTGCAGACGTTGAACATTAGAATTAGAACCGTATGTACAAATAAAAGATTATGGTAATGCATCATGATGCTATAAGAAGTAGACAATAAACATAATATAAAATCAAAGCAAATTATGCTCTTGCAAGCACGTACACAATCTACTTGGCCATGCAGTCCTTCATTATCCAGAGTACAAAGAGTAATTAAATGTATAATAAACTGGAATTCAAATTATTAATTTTGATACTGAGTGTTTGAAGGACTGGTTTGGAAAGTGGAACACGATCGGATCACATGAACATGAAGGGATATAATATATTAGCTTAAAGGTTACTGGAGACCGAGCTGGATCCCAATTTAATAAAATAGGCGTGTTCCCCAAATCCGAAGTGTTAAACTAAAAGGATAAGTGATAAGGATGCCGGTTGAAGCGGCTTCATAAATCTCTTGGCTTATTGCAATTTGTGATATCCTTTGGCATTTGCTATGTAGAAAGAGATGGAATCGGTTCGACTCGAAGCAATGGCTGATAAATTGTTTCAGATATAGAATCAAGACCAAGACCTTCTGTTAGAGGTACATTAGGATATTCTACTAGGCTGGGAGAGATGTTTGTGAGGGCTTGAGAAATCGTTCATCTGAACTCTCAAGTGATCTGGATGAGTTAAAAGGAATTGCAACACGGACTTTTAGATTTAAGATTATAGAGTTTTTTAAAGGCATGACCCTTCATCCATGTATCTTGAGGTACGACCCCGGAGAAACGCTATTACTGCTATGAGCAATACTATTACACAATTCTTAGCACAAGCCGGTCATTAGCTTACTCAAGGACAATACATTGGCTATTTGAGTAACTCAGATAGGCTGGATGAATTTCCTATTTTGTTATGGCGGATTGAGGGTCATTGAAAACATTATTGATTTACGTGTCTTCGTTTTCGAAGTGGTAAGGTCATTATCTACAATTTACAATGTAGTGGGGAAAAGTTTTTCTTCTTAAGGTTTTATATAGATCTCATGCATGCACATTCTCGGTTATTCTTTACCTCCATCCGACTTAATTTTTTTATCCACGCTCTTTCCAAAGAGGTAGCGGAGCTGCAAATTATATGCAGTTGATGAATGAATTATTTATAATGCTCCGTTAGGCATCGGTATTTTCTACTAGGGCATGAAATGCCGTGAATGATGTCTAAGATTTATAATGCGTGAGACAGTAAAATAGCGTTTTATAACAGCAGTTGCGATGATTGTAATTGACTTTGTCTGAAACTATAGATTCAAACTTCAGTTCCGTGTTTATGTGTCTAAAAAGTTTATAAGACTGACTAATATTCGAATTGTAATCAGATAATACAACGACTGTTTCAAAAGTCTTTTGAAAAGAGTTGAAGATTTAATATCTTCGGAGGATGGTGATGAAAATACTAGAAATTCCGCATATTTTAAACTGATAATGATGTGTACCAATCATCAGAATTTAATCCATATCTATTCATGCAGTCATCTGGTATCAGTACTTGACTACACTCTATCACTACAACATTTTAAACTTGATCGAGCTTAGTTGGGATTCCGTAATATAAATGTATGCTTGTTTCTGCTAGTAAATTTCAAACTATGGGATCAGTATATAATTGTGAGATCTTAGCAGTTTAAACATTTTGTAATTCGGTAAAACTGGTTTTGCAATTTCTGCGATGAACACAATAACAATTGAGTATTTTCATTACAAAAAAATCATAGGGAATGTTCTCATAACTTTATACATGCATACAAAACCATGAAATTGCTTTGGAGTAAAAAAGAGATGAGATTGAGTACAATTCCAATTGGCAATGTCAAGTTAGTGCGAATCCCCCAGTACCCTTGAAACTTGTTACAATCAAGTTACACAAACTATCACCTAGACCTACTAATCATAGCAAATGCCCTAGTAATTTCATATCGTATGTGCAATCAAGTAATTGTGAGTCAACAGTTATGACTCATTCCTTAGTCTAGAATCTAGATCGTTTCTTACCTTTGTTTGAATTTTATCCAGAGGAGCTATCATTCGAAACTACAGTCCGTAGTGGAAAATATGAAAAATGGCACTAGACAACTATAAGTTTTAATATCGCAGCAACAAATCAAATTACTTTTTGAGAGTAAAATTCTGTGAAGATATGACTGGAGAAATGGAAATGAGAAACTAACAATAGGTTCCCTTTGCAAGCATGCAGCAGTCTTTGAAATATATCCATGAAAATGTTGTTGTGGTTAAGGCTTATGTGTACATGCAATCCATATTCATGAGCATGCACTAACAACGTGTACAAAAATCAATCCTGAATATGTAAATTAACGGCCAGCAGCATGAGTCTGAATGATGAGAGACCATGCCCATTACCAACACTTGATATAAATAACACTAACAATGGCAGCAGGCAATTCTTGATCCATGAAAAAATGTCCACATCTCGACATATCCTTAAAAATATTATGTATTTTTCCCACACATCCAAATACAAACCGGCTATATTTATTGAAGACATCATTGGAACAGATTATAACATTTATTTCTGAATTGTATGCATTAGTGTATGTCCGTATCCGGGAGTATTACCAACATGTTTTAACAATCTTCTATCAGTCACATGATATAACTAAAATAAATAGCATAAAAATACATCGTATTACTCAGCAAAATAGCATATATTAAAGAAATTACGGTCAGTGATCAGTGATGCATTCAAAATTGTAATCTTTATTCCATTAATTTTACTTACTCAGTACTCAGTACAATATGGAGTTCAAACTGCGTTGAAAAACATGAAATATGAATAAAGGAGGAATGATTTTCAAAAATTTGATACCAATCCAGAGATCTTCGATGAACATTTTAGTTCTAGATTCTTACATACGCTAGAATCATTATCACGCAGGTACTTCCTAAATCACAAAATAAAATAATTTGTGGTTATATAGTAGCCTTATAGACCCTCGTGACCCTTCTGGTCGAAGGTCTGACGAATTACCCCCTATTCCCAAGTATGGTTGTTTGTAATATTTTGAATAAAAGATGTAGCTAGAAGGCTGTTTTAATGCTCAACAACTTGACACAATGAACACTCCTCTTGTATAAAGAATTGATCTATTGCTAATATTATAATTTTTCTAAAACTAACTGCTACTTAAGTTTTGCTCCAAAGAGCTTTGAAATACGAAAATATGGTGGCTAAATAGTATTTGAGCTTAAAAGTAATTTGTATGGTTATAAAAGTTCAGCAAAGCAAGCAAGAGTAGTACATCATTTTTTCAAGCTTCAAATAGGGTCAATTCTTGGTTTGGATTTTGTTGGTTGATCTGAAAACGCAGGAGAAATTTGAGTAATACGGTAAAAATATTCCTAATGTTTTATTTGCAGTAACTTTTAGGAGCTAGTAACCTCGACGGCAAAAACTGTTTTGGAATCACGGCGTTTTGAACGATTGAAGCATTTCCACTGTCTCGCTTTCCTAGAAACGTAAAAAAATTAAGAATTAGTAATTACTTAATCCATGATTTCTTAAAATACGGTAATTATTAAAAATTATAATCACCCATGTGTCGTTGAGCTTTGTAGTTTTCTTTGTGATGCTTCTGGTCAAAAGATAAATCATTTTGAGGGCGAACCAGTCCCTCTGATGGTCCAGTGTACATACGCTGCTTGAATTTAGATTCAGTAGGGATTTCAGATAGTGCAACTACACCTTGACCGCCCTGACGAGAGTTGAACTTCGACTCACTCATTACTCCAGATATTGAATTGCGTTTCATAGTATTCGATACCGCAACTTTCGACAACGAAGGTCGAGGAATCATGCTGGATATTTTGGCAACTGCACCAGCTTTGATTTGTTCATTGCGTACAGGCCATTGTTTACCAGTTGATTGAGCTTTGTTTGGAACACCTGGAATTCTATGGAATGGCGAAGGCGCAGCCTTAGAATGAATATAGTTTGCCACTGGTGAGTTTAGACAAAGCGAAGCTCCAGGAGATGAATTCGAGAACCCCGAGTCTACTTTAGCTACAACTCCAACCAAGCTCCGTCGGCGTGGAGTACCAAATTTAGAACTAGGAGTTGATGAATTATTGATGAATTTCACTGGGCGAGGTGTTGGAAGTTTGAACTGTTGAGGCGAAGGTTGTTTTTTGCTATTTGGATTAGTTTTCAGAATATTTCCAGTCCGCTTCGGGCAAGATGGAATCGGTGAAGAATACGAAGCTTTACTTTTTAATTCATTTGTTTTTTTTCCAGCTAAAAATGATTTCGGAGAAGGTCGATCTCCACTGAGAAAAGTGCTACTTCTACAATTAGATATCGGTGTTCTTGCTTTTAGGATGGGTGCATGTTTTGGCTTCTGATCAGAATTGTCCTTAGCAGACTGGAGATCTTGT
Source organism: Agrenia bidenticulata (assembly GCA_034694785.1). Lineage (NCBI taxonomy): Eukaryota > Metazoa > Arthropoda > Collembola > Entomobryomorpha > Isotomidae > Agrenia > Agrenia bidenticulata. The sequence goes on from JAQFYM010000110.1 coordinate 53,072, forward strand.
TCTGAAAACATTTGTTTTAGAATTGCATTATCCTTAGCTTCCTGCTCATCTGCTAATGCCAATAGTTTGTTCATTGTTTCGATTGTGTCATCAAGATCTTCTTTGGACTCACTACAGAATGAAACGGCGACCAATTAGGTATAGCCTCCATTGAATTATTTATATTTAATAAGTTAGAATTTGTTAGGTACTTTTTATCAAACGTTCTGTTCAAAACTGTTTGAATAGAGACGTCTTGCGTCAAATCTTCAATTTCACTTCCCCCTAGATTTAAAGAAAGGTTGAACCCTGTTGATTTATCCATATCCTGTTGGGAATCGTCAGTATTGCATTCCTTCTCAGTTGCGTTTCTTAGTTTGGCCTCTTCAATCGTATTGAGAGATTCTGATAGTTCAATTTCTCGTTCTTGTAAGCTAATAATACACAAATATTATTTAGATTCAATTTTGAAGATTTAAAAGGTTATTGTGGTCTTTTTCAAACCTCTTGTTTATGGAAACTTCTAACATGCTTAACGACACATTGCGAGTGACATCAGAAATTTCTTCAATACCGATACCATCGGGCACAGAAAGATTGAATCGAATTGATTCATCAGCACGTTTCGACACGGGAGTTGCGGGAAATAGTTGATCTAGTCCCATTCCGCCTTCAGACAGTCTAAGATTTAATAGCAAACAAATTAAACCAAAGCCTTAACTATTGTTACAGCAACTCATAATAATCCATTCTTAATTTTTATTTCTAAGCCAATTGGTATCGAATCTTTTGGTAGCTGGCCTGGGGAACTCAGGCTCGTTCTTTTTTCTTTTATTTATACAATCGGGAAAATGTTGGCAAATTCTACGCGAGAATCGAAATATTTTTCTTATCTTATACAACGCATTAGTATAGTTATTCAAAGAGGTGCTGTTTTACACCCTCATGTCTTCCACAACAAAAATCAATATTCAATTCTGAAGTTTATCAACAACTATTGTCTTTAAATCTCAATAGAGGTTAATGATATTTTTCAAACCTCTGGTTAATGGCAACTTCTAACATGCTTAGCGACGCATTTTGGGTGACATCTGAAATTTCCTCGATTCCACTACCATCATCGGGCACAGAAATATTGAATCCAATTGATTCATCAGCATGCTTAGGCTCATGGACAGCACTGCCATCCGTAATGACATTTAAAATTTCTTGCTTATCCATTTCATTGATGGGCTCTTCTAGCAATACAATTGGACTTTCCGAAATCCTATTAAAGTACAGGAAAATTATACGTAATTCTTGATCTAGAAATCTTTCTGTTTAGAAGTAAGAAAAATAAAATCTCTTACTCTTGAACTCCTTTAGTGACTGACACTTCCAAAACTCTTAGTGGCAAATCTTGGGGCGCGTCAAAAGCATTAGTAACACAACTTCTGCTTGCATTTAAAGAAACCTCGACCCCAACTGATTCATCAATCTTTGGTGATGTAATAGTCTTCAGTATATCTTCACAGTCAATTACGCTTTCTGAAATCCTACAAAGGTGCGACAAAATTTTAGAAACTCTTGATCTTGAAATCTTTTTTTTAGAAGTTAAGAAATATAAACACTCTTACTCTTTAATAACTTCCTTAGTGACTGGCTCATCCAAAACACTTAGTGACACATCTTGTGTCACATCAAATGTATTATCAAAGCCACTTTCATTTGAATTTGAAGAGATGTCGAGCCCAAGTGATTTATCAATCTTTTGTGAAGTAATATTATTTTGTATATCTTCACAGTCAATAAAGCTCTCTTGTGGCTTATCCATCTCATTATTTTGCACTAACGAGACCGAACGTGTTTCCCAATTGCTAACAGACAAGGAAAACATCGAATGATTTTAATTAAAGAGTCTAATGAAGTTGTCTTAGTTCGAGTATTACGATATCCGGGATAGTTTTGTAACTCCAGTAACTTACCTTGAAATTTCGAATTCAGCAAATGACTTTTGGGCAATTCTTGTACTTCTCCTGAGAGTTTTATTAGTTGTCACGGGAGTTGCGGGAAATAGTTGATGCAGTCCAAATCCCCCTTCAGACAGTCTGTAATTCAATAGCATTTAAATAAAACCAAACCCTTGATCGTTCTTAAAACTTTATACTGAAGAACTTTTGATTTGTTCACGTCTTTAATAATCGCTATCAATCTCCTCGACCAATTTCTTATTTAACTATTTTGAAACTGACATTCTAGCAAATAGGATAATATCTTCAAAACTTTTTGATTCCTTGACCGTAAAGAAATTTTCTTCTAGAAAATTAACAATGGGAATGTCAGGACAGACTCTTAGCTACACCATCATATCTTCCACAACAATAACCATTATGATTCAATTCTAAAGTTTATCAACTATCGTCTTTCAACCTTAATAGCCAGAGATTAATGACGATGTTCAAACCTTTGGTTTATGGAGACTTCTAACATGCTTAGCTTCGCATTTCGGGTGACATCTGAAATTTTGTCCATTCGAACACTATCACCACTTGATTCATCAGCAAGCTGCGGCTCAGCACTGTCATCCGTAACGACATTTATATTTTCCAGCTTATCCATTTCATTGATGGGCTCTTCTGGCAATACAATTGTGCTTTCCGAAATGCTACAAATGTGCAACAAAATTTTACGTAATTCTTGAACTTGAAAACTTTGTTTTTAGAAGTAAATAAAATATAGAGAAGAGGCGCTTACTCTTTAACTCCTTTAGTGACTGACACTTCCAAAACGCTTAGTGGCACTGGCACCTCTTGCGTCACATCAAATGCATTATCAATGCCACTTTTATTTGCATTCAAAGAAACGTCAAACCCGAGGGATGTATTAGTCGCCAGCATACCTTCACAGTCAATAACGCTTTCTTGTGACTCATCATCCCCAACAAGGTAAGTGTGTTCCGCTTGACAAGAAACTTGGGATTCTGGATCTTTACACACACTGACATAGGACATGTCAAAGATGTCACCTTCTATTGCACTTTCTGTAAGCCTATTTTAACACACAATAACCCTTTCTTGTGGATTTTCCAATTTCCATCTCATTGATTTACACTGAACAGACAACCCCACTTTCCAACACGACAGCAAGCAAGAAAATATCGAATGATTTAAATGTGAGTCAAATGAAGTTGTCTTAATTCGAGTTATGTAATGTTATGCAGTTTTGAACATATAACTTTACATATACTTATGTTTATCAACTCCTGTAACTTACCTTGAATTTTCGAACTTAGCAAAAGACTTTTGGGCAATTCTGGTACTTCTCCTGAGAATTTTATCAGTTGTCACGGGAGTTGCGGGAAATAGGTGATGAAGTCCGAATCCCCCGTCAGACATTCTACAATTAAATAGCATTATTTTAATAATTATGATTCAAATGAATAATTATCTTTTTAAATAATGGCAATATGTTTTTGAAACTTTTCAAACCTCTGGTTTATGGAAACTTCCAACTTGTTTAGCAACATATTACGGGTGGTATCTGAAATTTCTCCCATTCCAATGCCATCGGGCACGGAAATATTGAATCCAATTGATTCATCAGAAAGAAGCTTCGACTCTTCGATAACACTTTCATCCGTAACAACATTTAAGTTTTTCAGCTTATCCATTTCAAAGATGCGCTCTTCTGGCAATACAATTGTGCTTTCTGAAATGCTACAAAGGTGCAACAATATTAGATGTAATTCTTGATCTTGAAATCTTTGTTTTAAGAAGTAAAGAAATATAGAGGTTCTTACTCTTTAATAACTTCCGTGACTGACTCATCCAAAACGCTTAGTTGCACATCTTGAGTCACATCAAATGTATTACCAAAGGCACTTTTATTTGCTTTTAAAGAGACATCGAGCCCAAGTGATTCATCAATCTTTCGTGAAGTATCATTCTTCAGTATATCTTCACAGACCATACCACTTTCTTGTAGCTTTTCCATCTCATTGATTGGCACTGACAAAACAACCACACTTTCGGATTTGCTAACAACATACAAGAAAATCATAGAGTGCTTTATACTAAAGAGTCAAATGAAGTTGTCCAAGTTCGAGTGTTACGATATCAAGGATAATTTTTGTAGCAACTCCTGTAACTTACCTTGAATTTTCTAATTTAGCACATGACTTTTGGGTAACTCTGGTACTTCTTCTGAGCATTTTATCAGTTGTCACGGGAGTTGCGGGAAATAGTTGATGCAAACCAAATCCTCCTTCAGACATTCTATGATTCGAAAGCATACAAATTAAACCAAAGCGTTGATAATTGTTTTAACAACTCATACTAATCATGCTCTATTAGCAAAAAAAACTATACAGGGTGTTTTCACAGGCATTGGTTCAGTTCTTTAATAATCGCTGGCTACCAATCTCCTCGACCGATAAAATAAATTTTGATTTTAAACTGACATTATAGAAAAGAGGAATCCTAAAATCTTCAATTTTGTTTTGATTCAGTGCTGGTAAAAGCAATTTTAGAGAACATGAACATCGGGAAAGATCAGTCAAACTCATAGCAACACCATCATGTCTTCCACAACAATAAACATTATGATTTAAATAAAAAATTATCGATAATCTCAATAGCAAGATGTTATTGATATTTTTCAAACCTCTGGTTTATGGAAACTTCCGACTTGTTGAGCGACACATTATGGGTGACACCTGAAATTTCCTCGATTCCACAACTTTCGGACACAGAAATATTAAGTCCAATCAATTCATCAGTATGCTTCGGCTCAAGGATGTCCCCCATATCGACATTTACTCTTTCCAGTTTATCCAATTCATTGATGGGATCTTCTGGCAATACAATTGTGCTTCCCGAAATGCTGCAAAGGTGTAACAAAATTATACGTAATTCTTGATCTAAAATTTTTAATGTTTAGAACCAAAGAAAATATAGAGGCGGAGAGGCTCTTACTTTTGAATAATTTCCTCAGTGACTGACTCATCCAAAACGCTTAGTGGCTCATTTTGCGTCACATCAAATGTATTACCAAAGCCACTTGTATTGGCATTTAAAGAGACATCGAGCCCAAGTGATTCATCAATCTTTCGTGAAGTATTATTCTTCAATACATCTTCACAGCCCATGACACTTTCTTGTGGCGCTTCATCTCCAACAAGGTAAGTGTGTTCCGCTTGACAAGGAACTTGGGATTCTGGAACTTCACTTACACTGACATTGGACAAGTCAAAGATGTCACCTTCTATTGCACTTTCTGAAAGCCTATTTTAAACAAAAAAAAAACATTACAAATATTGTTTCCGACTTTATGCTGTATGGCCTATGCAGCTATGCGTTACATTGACATAACACGTAGAATCTAGTGGCATTAAATTGTATTCCCTCTCCAATGAGGCAGGGTACTGTTAACTGTCTAGTGCTAAAATTTCCAAAAAAACTACATCAAATCCTCCAAAAAACTCACGTGGATGCGTCGAATATTTCTCCATCGGAATTCTCAAAAATGTGTCCAATCTTCAGTAGATGTTCCTTCTCTTCTTGAGTAAATTCCCCGAAACATATTTTGAAATCCTCATTTCTTGTGTTGGATTCCTTTTCGCTGGTATTCTTCTCCATTTCTTGTTGATCTTCCTTCGAAATTTTGATAGTATTCTTGCAGTATCTTCCTTCTTCAGCGGTTTCTTCTTCCTCTCCTGTCACTCAGTCCAACCTAGAAAAACCAGGCTAAATTTAATACCAGCAACTGAATTAACTACGACATGAGTGATTAAGCTTCACTATTTCCGTTAAACTGAAATTTGAGATTAAAACCAAAACAGACGAAGAAATAATTAAGTTAAAAATAAATTAGTCCAGCACTCACCTCCTCGAAGTGTCGGTTGATGTAGTAAACTGATGGTGCGAGGCGGTTTGTTGTGTTGGGAGATTTGGCGGTTGAGAATTTTCCCCCCTAATCCCTTCTCTCTCGTGTTCCAGCGTGTCACAAAAGTCCCACTATGCACTTCTCACACTAATCTCAAAAGCAGCATCTAGTTTGGCTTTACTTTCTCATTTCTGCCTTTGATTGCTCAATCATGGCTCAATCCCAAGATTCCTTGACAACGTTAGTTAGACAACGTTGTCAAGGAATCTTGGCTCAATCCTCTTCGTTTCTCATAAAAATTGTTAATATTTGTAGTAATTTTAAATGCTTCAAAAAATGCAAAATGCATATTACTCGGCTTGAGCTTTTTTAATATGAAATATTGTGATGAGATAAGAAATTGACAGGTTTGAATTGAACAATCTCTGCTGCTCGAGGACTAAATTGCATGAGCACTAACCCGACAAGATAAGGTAAGTAAAGTACGGAAACGAACGAACGAACGTTCACATATCTTGCTAAGCCCAAAATACATAATATCATCGATCTGTACTTTTTCGACACACGTTGCTATGGAAGTCCGACTGTCATAACCCTCTGGTAGTAGGAAACGACCGAAGCAGTAAGTAAAGTTACCTTGAGGACTGAGGAGTAACCAGCCGTTGGAGAATCGTTCGTATATATGGCAATGGCAACCCTTCAGAACAAGTCAATACAGTTTCCTTAGGATTTTTAGTTTTAGAGATTTTAAATTCTGGATGAAAAATCATTAAAATAATAAGATGAAAAAACATTATTAGTGGCAGTATTGAAAAGTAGCATTTAGTAAATGTCTCATGTATGCAACTGCAAGTGGAAACTTATATGGAAACGTTAACCAGGGGCTTGCATTGCATTCGCACACATGAACCTTTTCAGGGTGTATTTTTTATCACCTTCCTGGGGCTGATATTGTTCGAGGGGAAGGTTTAACTACAAACTACAAGTAATATACGAGTAACATGGGTCTTATGCTTCTATCTGAGTCATTCGTTGTTGAATAGCCCACGAGGTTAGTTTACTCTCAGTATATTCATAGTACCAAAGCAGAGCCGTAATACATAATACGCCTCTTCATAATCAAGTAAAGAAATCCCTTTACCTTTCTTACCTGAGCTTACCTGCCCGTTTTCCCAATCAAGCAAAGTCCCAGGGTCTACCCAATCTACTCCTCGCTCACCTCACTTCTCCTTGTGGAATATCCAAGTTACCAGTTCAACTCACAAATCAAATCATTTTACTAACAGTAACTACTGACTGAAGCCCTTAAGATTTCAAAATTAAATACCATTTAAAAAAATACAATAACTTATATTGTGGGTTACGTATCATGCCGGTTAGACCGGGTGTGAAAGGATTCAGGTTTCGTAACCTCTGACGTTGGAAGTTTCCAAGTGGTGTCTTACTTTATTTACTGACTTAGTGATTTGAAAGGATCGGATTGGAAAATAAAATTAGTATTTGGACCTGTGATTTGATTTCTTGTCTTGGGAATCATTAAGCGTTCTGGAGTTTATGTATTTCCATGCATAAATATTTCATAGATATTTATTATCTGTTATCTTTGAAATTAAGAAGAATACTTAGATTAGATGATCTCTTCTATGTAATTCTGAACTGAATTTTATTTTTGCGCCCTATGGATTTTCTCCATCACAGACCAATACTCAAGGAATACTACAGTTAACGATTGCCAGTACTAATTTGTGTTGTACTGAAATATGTGATTTTTCAGACTTTAAGTTTGTTTACATATTGATAAAAGAGAGTCTTGGATTTTTCTTCAGACTTGACAATCTGTGTTAAAAGTAAACACAATTAAGAAGTGATAACCGCGCAAATCAATAATACAATTATTTAATACAGATTCATGTATGCAAAAATCGAAATCATTTGAAACAATGTCTGTCCACGTATAAAAGACTTTATTGTTTTTATAAACCCATGACGTGTTTGATCAATACAGGCAAGGAATGTGTAACAAACAGCATGTGTACCACTTCAAACTACACTGCATGCCAAAGATTTAATTGCTAAAATTTTTACTCTTAACCATCTCTTCAGTCGAGTGTCGTTAAATGGAGATACATGATGACATGACGTGTAACCGAGTTGTTGAATTTTAGAGATATCCAAGAATCTATGAAAAAATATAAATAAAAAGGTCTTAATAAAAATAGGACACTATAGTAAGGAGTTTGCTGTTCTTCAAGTCAACAAGAGTGCCGAGGAAGAATAAGGGAGGGATTATATTTTATTTGGCGAAATACAATTAGTTTTAGAAGGGAAGACTTAAAGAAAGAGGATAAGAATACTGAAAACTGACCATAAGAGGACGAGTACTTAGATTTACATTGAACATTCGTTGCTGGTCATCCATCCCATCATCCTGTCAAGTTCTCTACCGTCGTGGATGAAAAGAAGAAGGTGTAGGCTGTACAAAGCTCAGTGTTGTATCAATGTAGTAGGAGACTATGTTATTACAGAGTTGTAATATACTTGGACACATCCACTTCTACTAGTTCCTTCGGCTATATGGTGTCTTGTTAAAAGAGAAGAAGAAGAGTTACTTTATAATAACAAGCTTATAACTCTAAGGGAAATAAAAATGCTCAGATTCTTAAGCCGTCGAGGTAAAGGGAGGAACGCCCAAGAAAGTCTGCACAAGGTGCAAGCTCAACAGCCATTACCAGCCTCGGGGGGAGGGTCACCGTTCCATCTCCAAAAAAATCTCAAGCTCAACAAAAATTGCCTCTTATGTAAAGTCATCGTCTTGGATGGAACTGACTTGTCTATTGAGATACCTGTAAGATCATCAATATCTACATTCTACACCTTATTCTCTGTATACAATGCACACTCTGTAGATTAGATCCTTCTTGGACATCATTTTAAAACTCTAACTATGTACAAGTACACACTGAACATTCAATCCCAAGAGATTGAGATTACTAGTTACTATCTTATAGAAACTAATGAGAAAAAAAAGCACACAGGGCATTACCATTTTACAAGACTATTACCACTAGACTTGATCACACCTTTAGCTAGAGTTGTCCTATCTATCTGTCTGCAAACTTCAAACTTGTATATAGTTGATGGTGGGGCTGTGTAGTTTCAGACGTTTTCGGACTTCGATCCAAAAATTGTATTGCATTGGCATAGGGAAAAATTTGAATTTTTTTATATGATGTCGAAATTGGAAATGGTTAGAGGAGTGTACAACAGACCAATTTAGATTATGAGATTCATTAAATGCTTGAGCTAAGTAGTACTAGAATAATAATAATTGATTTCTTGCATTGTGAATCTTCTTGGTATTGTCAGGCAGATTGTTATTTCTTAAAGTGTCATTCGTCAATATAGGAATACACAGTTTGGTCTAGTTTGTTTCTTTCTTGTGCTCCTGATGGGAATTTAATGATCATATTTGTTCCACAAGGTTGCAAAATGATTCTGTATGTTTAATTTCATTTATAATTTATGGGATTCTTAAGTATAGGGAAGAATTAAAGGATCAAATCATTCTGAATGGACATCATCTGTGGTTTCATGCCTCATACTGCCACTGCACATTCATTGTGATTAGAGGCTTTTAATGGAATTGCAATATTTTGACTAAAGATCTTAAGTGTATATGCGTATGTTGCAAATAAATCCTCTGATTGAATGGGTGAGCAAATTCTTTTGTGTCGGCTAGACACTACTACGACACGTACTTAATTGGACAGTTATAGTTAGTTGTAGTGGTTGTAGTAGAGTCTAGATGAGCAAATATTTGATAGTCAATGCATAGTATTAGAATCTATAATGGATAGTAGAATTTTATTTTATTGTTAGTGCTTAGCCAGAGTGGATAAAGATAATACAGAAATTACAGAATGTGGAATGTCCTAAGGATTGCATAGGAAATTGCAGAGTTTTTTTCAATTGAATAGAAACTGTCAGTCATGTCATGACTGATTACTGATTATATAGACGGGCTAAGCTAAAGTATTTAATATTTTATTACTCGTCGTTGGATGTTGGGAGTTGAATCCCAGCTTTTTATTCGTTCCACAAATTACGGTCATTTTGTGAATGTAGTCTGTTATTATTACAATTTACAACCAGGGGATCGGAGATTAGCTCTTAGGAATCTATTTCACGGTCCTCCACATGACACGGTTTACAATAAAATTTCATGCATAATGCACAAATGTATTCACGGATATTGTTATGAGGTAAACACCTCGTCCGTACATTGTGCTAACTTTTACCATTATTTACCTCATAATTCAATTCAAGGAATTGGAATATCAGTTTGCACTTGAATAATCCCATATCAATCATGTTTTATGTAGGATTCCGAATGGTGAGAATATTCTTAGGAAATCCGCAGTTGGCAATGGAATGTAGATGTTATAAAAAATTGTCAGGATGTCAACTCTATATTCTCTCTGTGCCACTGGCTTGGCTGTAAGGTGCGAGAACTGTTATCTTTGTGCTAATTTATCAAAGCAGATAAAAATATGTCAGGGGCAGAATGGGTGAAAACACTTTTCATGTTTCTAATTTACCCTATCGACATTTGTCATCTAATTTAACGCAGTCAGCGGCTCCCTTTGCTTTGCATAAATTCATATTTCATATCCCCTCTGGACGTGTAATCGCAATTAGTATTGGCCGTATGCATGTGTACAGTAATATGGAAATAAGGCTAAATAGTTGAAGCTAGATTAGTTCACAGCTGCGGCGAATCATATAGACTTGAGACTTGCTTACTGCTATTAAATCATACCATACCACACAAAGATCAACGTTGGATGTAGTAAATGTTGTAATTAGAGTGAAAAGTTCAGTGTAGATTGTGCAATTTGGTCTGAGTTTTGATGTAGCACTCCAAAATTGAAATCTGCTATAGCTAATTGGTTGTTGAAGGCTTTGTGGGCACGAAATCGCTGACCGTTATCCTGCATAAATTTCGATCAGTAGTGTTCCTTTCCCACAAGTAAAGCCTTCGAGAAGAGATAGGAGGGTAGCGTAAACACGATTACTAATTTAATAAAGTTGAACAAGGCATGAGTTTAATGCACAGATGTAATATTATACGAAAGAAGCAAGAAGTAACCTGGCTTGGGGCTTTTGAATATAATAATAATAACGCAGTAGGTCGTGATGAGGAAGTGTATCGTTTTGATTTTGATGGGATCATTGTGGGAGTGTAGACTGTACTGGTAGCCAGTAAAAGTCTAGTGCGTGAATAATTTCATGAATCTACTGTATACCCTTTAGAAAGGTAATTTTCCAGGGAATTTGAAATCTTGTATGTATTTTTTACAGATGTACATAGTACACATAAAAGTATAAAGGCGATGTAATTTAAAGGAAGAATAAGATTGTCAGAACACCACAAGGAATATATGAAATTTTAAATCAACTCTGTGACAAGAAGCCGAAACTTTTCATCTTGTGTCTTGGCTCGAATAATAATATTAAGAATCTCTTCACATAGTCTGCAGAGTGAGAAGTTGGTAATAATCTCTGAGGTAATGAACTGGCGAATCTTTGCTAATACCCTGGAGCGTTTACATTTTACAATCTACAAAAGGCAAAGATTTGAGACTCTCTTGTAATATGGCACAGAGCAAGGAGACTATCTGACACTTCATCACGACCTCTAATTCTACTAAATTTTTTAATGAAATGAATCCCCTCCGTCACTATTGGCAATAGGGCTTTTCACCACCTTCTTTTTTCGTAACCTATAGCCGTGGAAAATTGGATGGGAAAAATAGATCGCGATCGGTGCATGGGATTATGTGAAGAGGTATTTCGTTTGTGATCTTCACGTTTCTATCATGTTATTTAGAATGTTGTGTATGTAGCATTGCTCCCACTTTTTATTCTGTAGCATGTCGACTAGTGGTAGTGTTGGTTGGTGTGATAAGGATGGTTTTAGTATTATGAGAATAATAAAAGAGAAAATAACTTCAGTAAATACTGATGTTATTATGAACCTAGATGTTGTTGATGTTATTTGTTGAGATTCTAGGAGCACGATTGTGCATAAGCAGCTGGTAATAAACTGCGAACTTGAGTTTTGATATTTAATAAAAAATCCATGTGGACAAAAGTACAATACTCTTGTTGAATTTGAATTTGGGAAAATGTTGTTGTAGGGTACTGTTGCAGATTATATATTAAAATATTCAGTAATTCTTATAATTGGATCAAATAGTTGTCTTGTAAGTCTTTATTAAGGATTTAAAAATTAGCCATGAAGCCCTGACAGGTATGCTGAGGTGGCAACTGACAAGGAGTAAATATTTTTTACCGATTCTTCTCCTGTCGTAACTGTTGTTAGTAAAAGATGCCATATGCCATTATGAAACGGTATGTGATATTATTTCACGGAGAGGATCAAACCTTCAAGTCTGAAGTTGGAGAATTTTATAAGCCGTAGTGGATGATTTTATTGTGATTTAATAGCAATGGAAATTTTTAATAGATACTATAAAATTTAGAACCAAGATTCATTAAAAAGCATTCATACCAAGAGTGCAATCTCACTTTTAATTGTACTTAACGATGGTGCAGTGGCCTATTGGCGAGTACTTTTCGGAATTAACTATGCGAAACTGTAGGTAAATAATCTAGTGTTAATGCAATTAGAGTCGAAGATTTCTAATTTCTTGGATCGATAGACAATTCACTTTTATCCTTATTAATCATGATGGAGGGAAGGGAAGTAGATATTGTGATATTATATATATATATGTGAGTATTTGCAGTCGGACATATTGCTATTGAAAATTGGTGTGAATGTTAATACAGATATAGGGAATAAGGAACAAAGTGGAGAACATAAGACAGCAAGTCATAAAGATGGAAATTAAAAATTAATCATATGAATAGGCAAGATTAATATCCGTTCTTGTTTTAATGAAGCCATAATTTCCTAAGGATAAAGGTGTACCACCTACAGCCTACAATATCAAAAGATTAAATTACATCCACCCTTTAGATAAGGAGGAATTCAAATAGCTTCCTGTTCAACCATACAACGACAGTAACTTTGTGTAACTGTAACTCGGTGGCTTTTGCTTATGCAAACAAAAATCCTTTGTTGAATTTGAAAATCTTTTATTTGCTATTGGTGAACATTATGAGCTTGCTGTGTTTGTTGTAGGATATGAATTTGGTAAACGGTTCGTTCTGTTTTTGTGAGAATAGGTTAAATGATTTTTTTTCTAATACATATAATTGCCTGGATTGTTAAACACACTATGGTGCTTATCTGATGAGGCCTACATTTACAGAATATGATGCAAAAAATATAAATGCTAGATGAGGAAGAAACAATTCACTATTAGGTCTGTAAGACATTGTTTGGAGTTTTAATAACTGGTCACAGATAGACACATAACTTCAATCAGGTAAATAAAGTTATTAAGAAATTTATGATGTTTGTTGTATAATTTCAGAAAAAGGCTGTTGCCAATGAGCTGTACGAGCAAGTGTTCTATTCTTTAGACCTTATCGAGAAAGATTACTTTGGTCTTCAGTACACGGATGCCAATCATGTCCAGCATTGGCTCGATGCCACCAAGCCGTTGAAAAAACAAGTTAAGAGTAAGTTGAGAAGATTTTATTACTTGTGATTATAAACTCAAAGGGTCAGTTTAAATTTAATACATCCGTGCATTCAATTTTGAAATTAGAATCTTCCAAAGCTCGTTCTCACGATCATGGTTTTGGCATTGCATTGGATTTTATGCTTTTCCAGGAATGCATAAGATATACATACATCCTTTGGGCTTAATTGAAAAGTAGCCTCTTTATCCAGACTTGTCCTTTAGATAATGCTAGTCCTTAAAATTTAGCTCTTGAATCTGTAATGTGTAGCACTAAACTGTACTTAGGGAATATCTTAAGAAGATTACAAACATTAAGGACAATTTGACCTTCCGATAGGTCATTAACATAGAACCGTATTCATGGCTCTAGAATACAATTAACCGGCTATGTGAATAGGTCGTTAGATCCTTTGGACTTGGATTTAGAAGCCTTGTTGTTTACTCATAAGTACTTTCCTGCCTCATTTAATAATGAGCTTCATTAAATAAGTTTTAGAGTTCCACAAGCCATAACCCCGACCACCTACTACGAGCACGAGTGTAGACTAAAAAATAATTCTAGATAATTTTTAATGAGAAAGTCAATATAATGTTTGTAAACATATTTCTCTTGATTGAGGGATCTCTTCGATTTCTAGTAATTATTTATATCCATCAAACGAATCCAATCTTCTGTGGGGGGTACTGCAGTTTCTAATGTTTAATGTTGATAGTTCTCAAGACGGAGTCTTTTATCAATTCAAATGGGGCTGTAGGCCATCACGAAAGTGGTGCAATTTATTGAGCACAGAATGCTTTGCGTATTTGGTAGGAGGTCGAAGAAACTGCAAAGTCATTAAGATTTAGGTAGGTTGGTTCGACAATTAGGCAGAAATGCAATTTATTGATGATAGCTTAGCCCACGCGAGTGTGCTTTAAATCGTTTTAAATGAATGTATTCCATTAACTTTGTATCTGTATCTGGGGAATTAGCTTTAACTTATTAGCTGGGCAGTGACCCATATCTTATTTGAAATACCGTTACCCAAATATTTCTACTGTGGTCATGAAGATGCGTTTCATTGTTTAATCCGATGTATTGCATACGCCTACACCTTCGTCTTCATATGTATAACTAACTTGATTCTATGGGAAAACTAAGAGAAACGAACCCGGGGCTGTTTACTGCTAATTAGGGTTTATGATTTCAAAATAAAGATAGGGTAACGATATTAAATATATGTATTTGTTTGACTTTATCCAGTCGAAATTTGACTGTTAAATTCAATGCTCGTATTTTTTTTGCAGTTGGCCCTCCGTATACTTTCAGGTTAAAGGTGAAATTTTACTCTTCTGAGCCACACAATCTTCGTGAAGAACTAACGAGGTAATAATGACAATTCCATAATCCGAAATGCCTCAATTTATATTGTTAAATTAAATTCTAATTATTAACATTTATTCACAATTTATTAATAGATATCAGTTTTTCCTGCAATTAAAGCAAGACATTCTGACTGGAAAGTTGAAACCTCCGGAACAGCAAACAGTAATTGAATTGTCTGCTTTGGTTCTACAATGTTAGTTTAAAATAGTAGATAATGTATTTTAATAAATTTTGAACCAATTGTTTATGGTCTGAGTGATTTCATAATTTTAGCTGAGCTTGGAGATTACGATGAAGAGATTCACACACCAGCTTTCGTATCCGAATTTAGATTCAACCCAGATCAAACCGAAGAAATGGAAATAGCAATTTTAGACGAATTTAAAAGACTCAGGTACATTTTGTGTTTGATGGGATGTGTATTTAGTTTAAATATGCATCCGTGCATGTGTCTAACTAATTTGATTTGTTTTTGTTCCAGAGGACAGACACCAGCCCAAGCTGAAATGAATTACCTGAATAAAGCCAAATGGTTAGAGATGTATGGGGTGGATATGCATACTGTCCTTGTAAGGATTCTTGAATTACCATAATCTATTTATGTTCTACAAGGTCTGCTGTATTACTGAATATGATTTTTATATGGATACTTTTGTATTTAATTCTTAAAGGGAAAAGACGGATGTGAATATTCATTGGGGTTGACACCAACAGGGATATTAGTATTTGAAGGAGAGCAAAAAATTGGTCTATTTTTCTGGCCCAAAATTGGTCGTTTAGATTTCAAAAAGAAAAAGCTATGTCTTATCGTTGTTGAAGACGATGATGAGGGTCGAGAACGCGAGCACACGTTTGTTTTCAGGTAGGCGAGCGATTACCAAATATTAAAGATTTAAAAAGTTTAGAAAGCTTGTCAGAATTTTAGTTAGAGAAATTGATATCTTTAATTACAGATTACATAATGAAAAAGCAGCTAAACATCTTTGGAAATGCGCCGTGGAACACCATTCTTTCTTCCGTCTCAAAGCAGCATCAAAAGCACCGACTGCTAGACAGAACTTTTTCCGGATGGGTTCTCGATTTAGATATAGGTAACTTAAATGCAACATCTACTTCTAATTTTCAGTCGTTTAACATGAAGCAATTTCATATATTTAGCGGACGAACCGAGGTGCAAACAATAGTTCAGAACAGATCGAGGAGAACAGTGCAATTTGAAAGACGACCAAGTCAACGCTATGCCAGGCGACAGTCACACATTCTTCGGGAACGACAACGTGACCGGGACCATCCTGACTCTAGAAAAAGTATCAAACAAGCCAAGGAACGGGATACCCCAGATGCAGTCCTTACTGACGAACCGAAAGTGTCGAAACCGCGAAGTCAAGCTTCTACCCCGAACGAAGGAAGAATGTCATTGTCACCACCAGTGACTCCAACTTCTAGATCAACTCCTAGTCCTACATCCACATCACGCCTCGACAGTACTACTCCCTCACCCCCAGATGATCCATTAGACAACCTAATTAAGAGTATTGCAAAAGAAAATGGTGCTTTACACACAGCCGATGTACATTCTCAACCATCCTCCCTCGAAGTGGATGTCAATGTGGTTCCCAATAACCAGTCTAAATATGTCTCTTTGCCAAGACCGATTCCTCCAGATAAATTGAAATGCAATATTCTCAAGGCTAAGGTTGAAGAAGATTTGAAAAAGACTTCAACAGCCGAGTCGAACGGATTCCAATCTTTATCGAATGGGTAAATCTTTCTGCGAAATTGGCTTTTTGCATTTTTATTTTTTTTAATGATTAAACTTTCAATTGCTTTTCCTATGTTACAGGGAGACATTTTCAACTCTTCCAACTGTCAAGAAACGAGAAAATACGATCCAGAATGCGAGAGAAAACCAGAGCAAGGAAGCCGCAACATTCATTTCTGTGGTAAGTACTTGGTCGAAACTGGTAATTGCTCCAAATCTAAGCGATACATGTGGTAACCCTATAATTTAGACAATCAAGTTTTTTAATTTAAAAATGTATATATCTTTGTAATCTACTCACTCTAGTCTCTAGCCACTTATAATACTTTTAACAATTCAAAAGTTAGTTAGATATTTATTATTACACATTATGTAATGTTTTGCACTAAATGCTTCCTCTCCCAATATTTATGGCTAATAGAGAAACACTAAAAGGGTTATGTAAATACTGATGGAATATTCGTAAGCTGTAGTTGATAGTTGCATTGTAAAGGTTGATTTTATTATTTGGAATAGGGGGGTGATAAGCTGACCCTGTCCTTGACTTCTGCTCAGGAAGCGCATTCGAACGATAGGGAAAGAGAGATTGATAATAATTTGAGTGGTGACGATGATTCCACACCTTTACTTACTCCTGACATTCTTCCTGTCACCGTTACACATTTATCATCTAGAGGAAAGATCGAAAAAGTTCAATTAAGCTCAGAATCCTCAAGTGTTTTCCCTAGTGTCCGAATCCTTAAAGAACCTGAGGTCCCTTGTGAAGGGCAACTCAACGACAAGGAAATTATGATTCTTGATGCTCCCAATTCCTCCAGAGCTAGTACAAATAACACTAATCCTTTCAACAATCCCTTTTTCGAATCAGAAGGAAACGATAGTAATGTATTTGATAATTATGACCAAATCACAAGTATTTTAATAAACTCCACCAATCCTTTCCACAATCCTTTTTTGATGCCTACTGAGACAGAGGTTCAGGACGGTCAAGGGGTGCCGAGTAAGCTCCAGGTTGATGATCCCGGTTGTACAAAAACCCCAGTTGAAAGTGTAAGTTTGGATATGGGGATCTTTCACCTTGTGGACTTTTCTATCTCTTGAAAACTGTATAAACTTTACTTCGTACACCTCGTACATCTTATTATAATTAGGTTGATAATGCTTCAACTCCTCTTACCTGCGGGCAACGACAGCAATTAATCATACCATGCATGGCTACTTTAACTTAACTTTCTATAAAGAAAATACACTAACAAACTTTTGGGTAACATACAATTTTATGTTATAGTGACTTCTTCAGGGAATTTGCATGCCTCTGTCCTTCCATATTATGACTATGACCTAGTACACCACCTTATTATTTAAAGGGTGTAATGTACATTGCCTTTTGCATGTAAATGAGGAATATGGACTTCCTTTGGGCGATCAAAAAGTTGGGAATTCTGACAATTTAATAAAGACTTCTCTCGAAAAATTTTATGTACAGGAAATGAATGGGGTATCGAAAAAACCAGTGACTCCAACTCTTCTTATTCCCAAGCCCAAGCCAAGAACATCCATGGTGTTGCAGAACAATAACGCTAATAATCAAGCAAATGATGGCGGATGGACAAACGGAGAGACTAAAGAGAAGAAGCCTACTGTAATCCAACGAAGAACTGTAATCACAACGGAAATCTGAGTATTGGAAAAGTTTTGTATGAAGTCTGTAATTTAGTGAGGTTTGCGAATGAAGGTTGGTAGGACTTCAGTATTATATCAAATACGTAAGTGCGTTCTCATTCTACATTCCAGTCTCATTAACCGATTTCCTTTCCATACACGGACACCGTTAAGTCCAGGAACTGAGACATTACCGTTTAGGAGATACCGTCCGATTTCAAATCCCTGTAGTGCCATTTTATTCAGACTCTAAAAATTTCAGAACATATAACTATGAAACATAAAACCTTTTAGTTGATTTCCATGTGTTAGAGGATGCAGCTTTACTAGAGTATAAAAAAAGTCGGAGATTACTTCTGTGCCATTAGTCTTCGGAAATTAATTGTGTACCTCAATCGTACCACAACGAATCCTGCAAGCCTTGCCATACTACGTTGGTCTGGTACTTGCTATTAGCTAAACATGCAATGTTGCTACTGCTTTCCCCACCATAGACTAGAGTGAATTTTATTTGAAGCCAGATCAAGTATAGATTTTAAATCTGTCGATTGAATAGTTGATGTTTTTAACTGTCGCCTAGTATACATAATATAAAATCTAGTAGAATGAAGAAAACCCGAAGTAATTTTGAGTTGTATAGCCATGTGTACACGGCCCTAAAGTTGTTTGTGGAGGTGATTTTTAAGAACGCGAAATGTGATTTGTTTACAATGAAAATATAAGCTATAAGTTAAAATTGTGCATGTCATTCACAATATGCCTTGCTGTTTGTGCCTTTTTGAGTCCAGCCTGTGCCGGAAGGTTTTTAGTTTACTATTCCAACCAGCCCATTAATTCCGTATTCTATATCCGTCCTGGCATTTTATGATTTAGGATTTTATGGAGATGGGAACGAGACACAGATGTGTGAGCGTGAGGATAAGTGCAAGGCATGGGCGAAAGTATTTAAATAGTAATGCCCGTATTGTTAGTATCTCCAAAATCTTTTAAAATCGTCTCCGTACTTGTAATAAGGAGTATTGATTTAAATTGTTGTTTTTATGTGAAATCAACTAATGGAAATCTCTTGTATTTATTGTTGTAAAATAAACGATAGCCTATAGTTCGGATGAACTTAAAGATAATCTCACATTGGTATTGGACCTTGAGTATTTTTTATTTCTCATAAATTACGTTAGACTCGATGCTACGTAACACTCCGTTTTAATTAAAAACACTGACGTCGTGTTTTTATCCAGAACGGACCAGGTGTATCCTTTATTTTGGGAAAAGACAGCTTGTTTATATCAACAACGAAAAGGTAGAATCTACACTACCTCGATAGTACTACAATGATAGGAATCTGTACTTTCAGGGTTTCAATTAAGGACTCAAGTGTTCGAGTGTTCAATCACATCAGGAAAGATAAATATCTCTCAGATGAAATTGTCCAAGGGTGCTAGACTCTAAATGAGTTTTGCTCTTGTGGTAGTCCCATTTTCCCATCCCAAGAGACAGACACCAATACTAAGAGCAGGGATTCGATTATAAATATTAGGTAGTGTTGGTGCAAATGCAGACAGAATCGTTTGAACCATTGAAACTACTACAAAGAAGGAAGTAGATGTTGCTCTGGTAGAATTGCATTACTAGAAAGAAATGTTCTTGGCGCTTGTCTGGATACTGTCTGGATTGGGTTTCGAGATTCGGGTTTCTGGAGTGGGAATACCGGGTATCGTTCGGAAGGTGAATGCATGTATCCGTCTATGTCCAAAAAGGCTCGGAGCCAGACAAAATAGTGTGTATTGGATGCGTGTAGGATATACAAGTACTAATGGATGTTATATAGAGGAATATACGAGTTCAAAGCCCTCGTCCTGTACTTTCCCCGAAATACCAGACTTTCTCCCTCATCCGGGGAAACCACTTCTTCGGGGAGATGAGAAGACGCTATCCAGAACTAGACTTCGGCTCGGAAACAACGCTACGAGCTTCATTCCCGGGTTTTCCCATTTCACCTGACAACGTGTTGCATAGATTTCAATTTTATTTAATAAGACAAACCTCCAACCTCTTGTTTTCACTGGGACTAGTTACGGTGGGAGTTTAGTGGAAGCTTTAGAGCTTTTTTAGGGACAATCTTGACGCTGGAATTCAATCTGGAAGTTGAAGCAAGCGTTGAACAAAATACTTGGGGTTAAGATTGGAAATACTTCGATTCGGGTAAGATTTTTTTAAATAGTTTATTAGGACAATTTCATTATAATTAGATTACTCAAAGAAATTAAGTCTTTTAGCAATATACATACATGTGAAAGTGCACAAGCATTGCAAATTGCAACTGAATTTCCCTTTGAAAGTTGAAACCTTGAAATTGCCTTTATAAAATTATGAAAATCAATCATATTCTCGCTTGAAATAGTTTAGATTGGTTCCATATGAAAGCTAAAGTAATGCCTCTTAAAGAGGCAGGTACTGTAATGTACCTAGTTTTAAAAATTATCTTACTTAAAAATTGGAAAACATTGGAGACAGTTGACACATGCAGTTTTGGTAGTATGGCCTATCGCAATTAATAAAATTCTTGACGAAAGTTCTACATTGATCATTGAATGTTAATCAATGTCATACACTTGAACCACTAAATAATATCTTCATGAACTTAAAAGTTGGAACCAGAAACATCAATACTTCTTAACCTCTACTGTCGCAACACACCAGCTAGTTAGGACATTGAACTTTTGTAACTATGCTCAGTAAAGTATAAATTCGTACCTAACTGAAAACGCGTGGAGAAGTAGCTTAATAGTATAGTATGTGACATTGCCTTTCCTTGCACAAACACACAATAATGCTAAGAAATAATCGATAGCCGGAAGAAATGGAAAAGCCTTCTTTCCAAATGAATATCAAGAGCTCTTGACAGTTATGAATAATTGATTCCGTGAACGACTCCAATGTTACCAGTTCATTCACTTTAGTTCTTCCATAAAACAACGTAGCACGCATATTTCTTGCACTTCTTGGCACATTCACTTTGGGCAAAAGAAACCCCAAGTTATTACTTTGGGGATTAGGGAAATCCCCTCAGAGGTAAAATATAATTCAATGCCAACGAAACACAATAACACGGCTATTTACAATCCAATAACTCTCTGCCTTGTGCTAAGATTGATCAATCAAATAATATAACTTTCTTTACATGAACGTTAGAAATCCTAAGCAATCATATTCTAATGACGTTAGATCCATTAGCAATCTTCCAGTTTACAGCTCCTCCAGGCTCTAAAAGGATAAAAGGATAAAAAGAACTTTCCACAATTCAAGATACTTTCTTTTAAGAATTTAATTATTTTTATTTACTTTTTACTCAAGTCGTAAACAAGTTTTGTAAGTAATGAGGCATTTACACCCCAAGTATCGTGAGTGAGTATCGCTGCAAAGTAGTTGTATGCTTTTAGTATGTTTTTATATCAAGATTGAACTACTTAGAGCGTCATTTGGTGCTCGAAAGTTGGAAGCAATGCATGTGAGATTTGGTTTATTTTTTTCACAACCTAGATAATTTTTACCATCCCCTTGAAAAAGCAGAGGACTATAGGACTAGAACTTAAATCTACGTCAGTACGAGTTATTTTATGTAGTTGTGTACATGCATACATAAATGCATATAAAACCCTGTGTAATCACAAGGACGGAGAAAGTCAAGAGACCGTGAAATTTACGACTAGACGAATGCAACGTACTAAAGAATGTCTGTGTACTTTTTCGGTTCATTTCTTGAGGCAATCAAGGATTTGCTGTATTTTTTCAACCAATTTCCGCCTCTCCTCAGCTATAATATTTCTTTGTTCGATCCTTAGCATTCTTGTGTCTATCTCTAGCCTTTGTTTGGGATATTTTCCCCCTTTACAAGAAAACGAGTCAACTTTCTCGGCTTTGGTAGTAGTTTTTGATTTCCTAAATTCCTCAGGCAATTTCTCAATTCTCTGTGCAATCCAGCAAACAAAAGATAGGGTGCACCAAGTAATATTTCAAAGTCTCAGGGAATTGACTTCCTTAATGCTCCTTCCACAAAGTCCCTAGAGGTTATTGGATCCATCCTCTGGAAAGAGGTTGGGTACTTGGGGTTATAGTAGGATATGCCGTGGCATTTTGGTAATGGATACTTATAAGCAATATGCATTCTTCTCAAGATAATATTCTTGACGATTTATTATAGAATTTTTTTAATCGAATTGAGGGCATTTGTATTAAAGGGCAAACTGCTTCAATGAAAAGTTTTATCCTACTTGATACTACTTAATCTTTTATTTTATTCACGAACTAGAGGATTCTTTTCTTTGTAGCTGGATGAATTATTTTGTTAAGGCAACTTTCTTGAAGTTAATGAAGGAAATCGTTTGTTCCAGAGAGACTGATGAGTAAATCTCGAGTTTAGATCGGGCAGCTTTTCATTAATGCTACACACGTCAAGACCTCTGCCAAGACCTGAAAATAAATTCTGAAAAGATCGGACCGAAATGGGATTAGACACAACAGATCTGGAGATAAAGTCGGCCACCCTCCCTCACACTCCAGGCCGGCTTTCTCTCAAACTTCCGCTAAAAGATAGAGAAGCTAGGACACAGTTCCATACCACAGGGACTCCGTCTTCTCCGACTAGTTCTACCTTCAGCCTACTTTCGGAGCCTATGACTGTACCGTTCGTGCATAAAAATCCTAGCCATGCAGTAGAGGCATTCAACTCGTTGAATCAGATGCGAGCCAACAATGAGGTCAGAATGAATTACTCTTTGAAACTCTCCTTGAACAAGAGTACATGACTCTGTTTCCTGTCTGGGTTCTGCATCATGATCACTTGGATCCCTTGAATGTCAATATTAACACGACACGAGGACAATATCAATTCGCCTATCTGTACTTTTGTTTCTAGCTCTGCGATGTCTCAATCGTGGTTGCAACGGTGTCCACTGCGGCACATAAAGTTGTACTGGCTGCCAGTAGTCCTTACTTTCACGCAATGTTCAATGGTGAGTTGGCTGTCTTTATGAATTTAAATGAACTTCCGTTCTATTTAGGATTACATGGGTGCTATTAGCTATAGACAAGCTAAGCTAACAAAAGAAGCTGATTCCGTTTGTAAAATTACATGAAAAATATACTCTAAGAGAAGACCCTCTGATGATAGAGTTACAAAAATGTTTCCATGCATGAGTTTTAAACCGAGAGTAAACAGTACTAAACCGAGAGGTTAAAACCGATTTTTAGCCCAAAAAGTTTCACCGGAAAAATCTATTCTTCCAGATGACATGGCAGAGAAAACTCAGAAGACAATAACGATCCATGAAATAGACCCAGATGCTATGCAACAGCTTGTGGAATATTCTTATGTGGGGAGCATTACGATTACAGAAGAAACTGTCCAAGTAAGTTCTACCTTCATTGTTGTCTCTCTCATATCTTATAATAACATTATATTGATTTAACCTCGCTTTTATGCATACAAATAGTAATGTTTAACAATTCTTGGCTTTCTGCCAGCTCTGCCTTCCTCTTTACTGCTTGAGTGCATAGAATTAAGTGGAAAATCCTGTAAAAAGCAAGTCCACGTTCTACAATCCGGATGTAACTCATATTATTACACACATGCAGGCTCTACTTCCAGCGTCCAGTCTTCTCCAGATGTCCATGGTGCGTGATGCTTGCTGCAAATTTCTCCTGCGTCAACTTCATCCCTCCAATTGTCTTGGGATCCGAAATTTTGCAGATGCTCATGCCTGCAAAGAACTCCAGTCAAGGAGTCATCGCTTCGCTCTCCAAAATTTTTCCGAAGTTATGAACACTGAAGAATTCGTTTTACTGCCCCTGGAAGAGGTTTGACAATTTCGAGATCAAAATATTTCCCATATATCTCTGTATATTTTTTTCCTCGAGACCAGAATTGAGTTAGGAACAGGGGGGCTCAGGCTTTTCATTCTCTATTGCTGTGTAGGTACTTACATTTCATAAAAGAAATTCATGGTGACATTTGTGTAGAATGTAGAATGTTGGCGAGTCTCATATGTATTGTATGTTGTACGTAATGGACTGAAAGATATCAGGCCGATGCATGAGGCTTAATAACGTGCTTAGGACAAACAGAGACAGATTTCATTTCGCTCCCCTTCCTGCCACTTTCTTTCTCGGATAAATTGGTATGATTACGTGTAACATGTTACTAAAGCCTATTGTTCATATCCCCCAAAAGTCAGACCGTTGATCTATTTCTTGATTCGATCTTATAGCATTATTATGGTTTCGTAATCCAATGTATCAAGTCATTTAGTTTTACTGCCGTAACTTCACCTTCCCCTAAAACTTTGTAGAAACATTACATTTACAATTCTCAGCTCTGCTCTCAACCCCCTGCCATGAAATATCAAGAATCAAGGATGACAGCCTAGCTTTCCCCTGACTCTAATCTTACTCCGGAGATAATACTATTTGACAACGAATAAACTTCTTTAGGTTGAGGAACTGCTTGGTTCAGCACAATTGAATGTTCCAAGTGAGGAAACGACTTACGAAGCTGCTATGGCTTGGGTCAAACATGATATTGAAAACCGCAGGCAGTTTTTGTCTAGGGTAAGTAGTATTTCTGATCCTGAGAATTTAGATATGCCATTATATTCATGTCTCTGCATCTGACATTCATTGAACATTTTGGCTTCTCTCACTAAGAAATGCCGATAATTTCGATTTTTACATGATTTTGATGATAATAGTTGCTATCCAAAGTTCGGATTCCACTTCTTGGTCGAAAGTTCTTGATGACGTCTGTAGACTCGGAAGAATTGATAAAAGAAGATTCGGGATGTAAAGAGCTCCTACTTGAGGCAATGCGCTACCACCTCTTACCAGAACAAAGAGCATCTCTATCCTCAGACAGAACACAAGAGAGAAAGCCGGATGGAATGCGACCCTATATTTTTGCTATTGGTATTCACACTTGCATCTCACCTTCCAATTTAATTCCCATAGCCTACTATACTGTCTACTCTACTTTCTATTAAACTTTGCCCCTAACTTCCTATTAATAAAATTCCAGGAGGTGGAAGTCTCTTTGCGATTCATAGTGAAAGCGAGTGTTACAACCCTAGGTATTTTTTAGTACAAATATCTATATAAATCTCACTACGATCTGATACCCTTCTTAACTGATCCCTTTGAACTCTTGTAAACTTTTCAGGACGGACAGATGGGTATCTGTGAGTCCTCTTTTAACCCGAAGGTAAATGTGTCCCTTTAGAATTTTCTGTTGAAGTTGTGACGGGATTTTTTTAATAAAGAACATGAAATATATTTCAGATCTCGATGTGGTGTGGCTGGAGAAGGGAAGTTTGTATTCGCAGTGGGAGGGTACGTGTTATTTCTTACGGTTAAACTTTTTCAACCCGTAGGTAATAATAAGTACATAGTACCGGAAAGAGCTTAAGAACATGCACTTTGAACCTTAGGTACGACGGGACATCCGACCTCTCCAGTGGTGAATGCTGGAATAGCAGGACTAATAAATGGTGAGAGAGAGAGAGAAAGTTTCCTTCAATAAATCTTGTGTACTGTTAGGTCTCAATCTCTCAATGTGCTAATTTTATCTCTTCTTTTACTTTCCATGCTATCAGGGCTTCTATAGCTGCAATGGGAACTAGGCGGTCTTGCCTAGGTAAACAAATGGCTTGTATAACTTCGTCTATCATACCCAACTATAATTTAGACATTGAATGATCCTTGATATTGCTTTTATGGTCATTAGGAATGTGCACATTAAATGGGATCATTTATGTTGCGGCTGGGTATGATGGGGTGTCTGTTCTTCAGAGCTGTGAACGCTATGATCCACTCACAGGTAATTACCTCCTGCTGCTTTCACCTGCAGGTTCTCTTTTAATGTCCAGTAGCTATTGAATGGGGCTCACCGAAATCGTCTTGTGAAAGGTATTTGGAGTTGCTGCCCTGCTTTGTCACAGCGAAGAAGGTATTGCAAATTGGCTGCTTTGGACAACAGCATTTGGGCTGTGGGAGGTATTGACGCTAGTGCTACGCTCAGCAATGTCGAACGATTGGACCCTCGCGAAGGTTTTTAAATTTTTAAATTTTTTTATACAAATGGATTTAAAATTTTTTTAAATTCCAAAATTGAATCACATTTTTAGGGAAGTGGCAATCCGTACCGGCGTTATCTCAAAGGCGGAGTTCAGCCGGGCTCTCTGCATTGGATGGTAACTTGTACTGCGTGGGTGGAAGTGATGGAAGTAGCGTGCTAAATACTTGTGAGAAATTCGATCCAAGGAAGCTAAAATGGGAATCGGTTGCATCGATGCATTCTCGAAGGTAAGTATTGGACAAAGTTTGGATGACTAGGAAACCTTTTCCAACTTAGCGTTAACGGCTCCGAGGATGAGACACAGAGAGATTCGAAGAGTCTATGGAGTGTAATATATAAGACATTGTGTGGAAAGTAGGGCGACATTTATTTCCGCTTTCTCCTTGTTAGATGCCTACGTGGTATTTCCACCCTGCCAAATGTCATCGTCTCAGAACTCTCTAGACATATCTAAATGTCCATATAGATTCTAGTTCCAGGTCGAAACTTATTATGAATTATCGGTGAGGCGGGACTCTACAGCTTAGCTACTTAGGACAGGAAATCGAACGGGCTCTACCATGAGATGATTTTCATGATATTTTTATTTGACTAGGTCAACCCATGAGCTAGTGACTGTGGAAGGACATTTGTACGCAATCGGAGGTAACTATCTCCAGATCCATTGGCCCACTTTCTCTTATGTATATTGTCCTGACCTATCAATTTATCTTTCTCACGAACATGAACAACTTTCTCTTACTTTCACTCTAGGAAATGACGGATCTTCATCCCTCAGCACCGTTGAAAGGTAATTAGTGACATACTATAATGGACAAGATCTATCTATCTTCATAGCTGTACCGTAAATCTCTTTCACAAGTTAGTTATTTACTGTTAGCATTTTCTGGTATTTAAGGTACGATTATCGACTGAATAAATGGAGTCTGGTGAGCCCAATGCTGACAAGACGGAGCAGTCTCGGATGTGCAGTTCTTGAATGTTTACCGATGGATAGACTTGCAAGACCGTGCTGACCAAGAACAATGAGCATTTTATACGCAAGGCCAAGGCAAGGGAACAGTCAACCTTGATATATCATTCCAGATCAAAATCTATTACAAAACCTTTCTCCGTTAAATGCTTGACTCTTTACTTTGATCAAGAATAACGCTTAGAACACAAAATTACAAGGTCTAATAACACACATGGATTTGGATCATTTAAGAATACCGAAACTTGGTCTTTCTCAGAGTCCATGAAAAAATTCTATATTTTTTGGGAACGTTGAAATGTCTCTATTCCAGAATAACTCTTAACTTGCGATTTTGCGAAAATACATTTGTATCCAGACTTTGCAGATACACCTTGATGGACGTAGTGATAGCTTGATCTCAGAGCGTCAGTTCATACGTTATACCTACCCCGTAGCAAAAAATAATAATAAACTATGCATTAGCAGTATGTAAAATTAGATTTGAATCCACTGTAATAATCTACGTAGGAGTTTATCCCTCATGGCATAGTGGTTCTGGGAAATACTACACCAGAGATGCAGTACAGGGTGTCTTACGGATTATGATGTGGACTTTGAAAATACAAATACCTAACACAAATCGTTCAAGCCGGTTTTGTACACGGCTTATTAAATGCTCTCATATTTTGAACCATACGTACAACCTCATGGCTAAAGATAAGTGCCATCCATAAAGACTAATATCGAACTTCTCAATCTTTCCGGACATGCAATGCCTGCTGATCAAGGAAAACAGCAAAAACACTGCCATCCTCGTTAGGCCAGTAAGATGTCAAATTCACGGCCGATAGCTAGCTAGCTAGTTATTTAATTATTAACTGTCAACAAGTTATGTTACATGTTGGTTATATGTAATAAAGATTGTAATTACAAAGATTAAGAAGGATTTGACTATGCAACCAAGAAAGGTGTTTTAATTTTAAGCATAGTAACTTTTCTCCATTTATTGAAAAACACATAACTACAGTAATCAACGACTGGGGATTCATCCATCATCATGACTTTGGTTAACATCTCTTTGTTTGGATGGACGTTTACAACTTGTGCTTCTTTCGGTCTAGTCTGTCCATTGGCTCGTCAAATCCAGAGTCATTAATGTTCAGCATCAGGCTATTTCCGCTAAGATACATCTTGTTTGGAGACTGGGCCACCGTCCTCGCGATTGCCTGGGACGCTCTGATCTTCCTCAGCTTCAGGTAACCTGGATTCTGACCAATTGACTCACCCAAGTGCATATACCGTTAAGGAAAATATTTTTTTTAATGTAGTATTCAAATAAAATCTACCAAAATCACACACTCATCTTGAATCGAATCAGATTACTAAAGAACGCCATCATCGCCACAAGTTCTCCGACAGAAATGGAAGGACATCATGTTTCGTAGTAATTTCACTACCCAGTCTCATGATACTCAGAGAGCAAAGTTTATATTAAAGAAATTAGCTACGAGTTGCTACAACACATCTAGTGTCCACAGTTAAGGGTCCCCGAAATGTTGTAACAATCTTTTTACCACTGAGTTTACAATGAGAGCACATTATCCTTGAAAATTCTCATCAAGATTCGCAGTGGGGAGAACTTGGACTGTCAGCTTCAATTTCTCATCATGTTCATAACCACCTTTACCCTCATTTCCAAAATTCGAAGGAAGTAAAACAAATTCAAACTCTCATGCAAACAACAACTATTAACTATAAAGCAATTCATTGTGTTGTATGAAAAAGGATATCAATTTTGCAGCTTGTGCTTCACCCTCAGCATGTACAATTTTCTGTTGTTTTTCCTGAATCGCTCGGTCAACAACAAAAGCCGCACCTGAGAATTATTTTCCATTTAATTTTAACTGAGCCTTACTATTTAAAGTGGAGTAAATGGTATTTCTTACGCTGTGCTTCTTGCTGAGCAACCTGTTTGGCTTCAACAGCAGCAGTATATTCTTTCCCAAAGCTCAGCTCTGTTATGGAAACATCGTCCAGGATAATGTTGAAGTCCTTTGCTCTTTCCGTCAATTCTCTCCTAATAAGAAGCGAAACCTAGAGTAATTACCACAAAAATTGAATATGTTAATAAAATTTAATGCACCAATTTCTATAGAGTATCTGATTCTACATACACTCAGAAATTTTTTGAAACAGTGGTGTTCTTATTCTGTAATGCACTTACTTGCTGTCGCTGTGTAATCAATTGAGATGCGTTGAATTTGGCGACGACACTTTTAAGAACTTCATTACAAATAGAAGGAAGAACTTTCTCGTCATAATCTAGTCCCAACTGCTTGTAAACGATAGGAAGAGCGAACGCATCAGGACGAGAGAGAACTCGAAGGGAGATGTTGACCATTTGCAAATCCTTGCTTCCCGTAGGTGAAGATATTTTCCTAGGTCTGGATCGAATGTCATAAATGATTGGGTATTGAAACCAAGGAACCCTAAAGTGAAGCCCTTCAGTAAATATATCCGTTCCTACACCTCCAATCCTATTGAACATGATTGCTCTTTGACCCCCTTCAACTGCAGGATGACAAAATAAACAATCGTTACTACACAATCCTCATTCCACGATCCCACTAATTATCAAATTAATGCTTCCATATAAAAATCAAATACCAGTGTACAAGGCTTGAGTGATTCCGTAAATTCCAGCTCCAGCAACTGCTAGCATTTTCAGTCCTAGTCCAAGTCCCCGGGGATTCTTTCCCAACCGACCGGCCAAGTCATTTAATTTACTTTGAGCCATTTTGATTTAGCGCTCTAAATTTATATAACATGAATATAAATACACCATTTGTTAGCTAACAACAATCAACAAAGTTAAAGGAATCCCAAAATAAAAACGATTTACAAGTTCCACATGTTCAATAACCAAAATTGCAATATTAATAATGAATCGAAATTTACACTTACCCAAAGATTAGAAACACAGAGAAGATGAAGAATAGACAGACCAAAAAGTTCCAGCGATCTGATGCAATCGCAATGGGAAGATTGAAGAACTCGGTGAGAATAATGTCCGGCAGGAATCTCAGTCAAATTATCCCGCCTTACCCCATAGGCAACTCCATCCAGACCTTGCCCCAAATATTTTAAAGTATCCTCTCTTACAAAACTGCCCTCTATCAATCGTTTCACCCTCCTTCCACTTAATTAGCTTCAAATTTTCTTTCATTTCCGCATGTTAAATTAAATCATGCAATATACCTCAAAATTGATTTTAAACTGATTTAGGAATGGTATTAATAATAATTCAAATTAATGGTAATGCAGTATTTAGAAAATTCATTTTTCATTTCATGATTTTTTAAGAGACGTTTTTCACTGTAGCTGCATAATAAAAATCTTACAATGCAATGTTGTGTAGAGACAATGTAGAGATATGAGATAATTGAAACATATTTGAACGCTTTTAAGTACATGAATCAAATCATTTTTAATTGTTAACGTAAATTAAAGTAGATGTCAAGATAGATGGCACTATTTTACATATGGGATTTCTTAAATCTGATATCCACGGAGGGGCAGGCTCAAAAAACGCAGTCTCGAAATAACAAGTAGGGAAAGCTTGGTAGTTTTGGGAACAGTCTGTGTCAAAATAGAAAGATGGAGATTCCCTGAGTAAGGCTACCCAAGGTGCATTTCGTAAATAGTTGGCCTGTTGATTTTTACCAGTGGTAGAAATAATTTCCGAAACCTCCATTTCTCTTCTTGAATAAGCAGAAAAGACCTGCTAGTGTAAGATTTGATAAAAGGGGCACTGGGGGCTGTCCGTAGGTCTCTGAATAGTTTTTCCTTGGTCGAAAGGTCGTGGTAGTCGTGTATACAAAGCAAAGTTGTTCTAGTTTTGTGAGTTCAATTTCAATAAAAATTTGGATTGTGAACTGCAATTTGTTTTCGGTGGAAGTTAATTTATTTCTTATTTGTTTGTTTTTAGAATATCAAATATTATTGACTAGTCTATCCAAACCCTACGAATTATACGAAGTCGTTTGCTGCATCGGGATACACTGTTGACTCGGTCTAACTAATAGTGTCAAGATGTCGGCTCCAAGGTTGACGAAAGAGGGTAAGTAGTTTTATCCGTTTAATTAAGAATTATAAAGTCAGCATAGCACATAGAACTAGACCTAGATATAATTGTGCAATCAAATTTATACAATCGTCTCGAGTCACCAGTTGCCTGTGAATTTGAGTGAAGGCTCTCTTCGGTGCGTTTCATTCATTTGTGTAACTACAACCATCGAAATTAATTTAGGCATTCGAAGTAGCGTATAGAATCTAAGGCTTAAGGTTTGCTGTGTTGTTCATTCGTTGCGTTTTTTTTAAACAGATATTGAAGCCCACGCTCAAGAGCTTCAGTTAAAAAAGAAGGCCGAGAATGAAGCGGTCGCAGAAGAAGATCGAGTTGGTTTCGGCGAGTCAGGCCGATTCGACATGGATATCTATTCTGGCTCGAATAAATTCGAAGGCTACTACGACTCTATCGCAGCTAATGAGGAAGCTGATGTAAGGAATCGTGTAGTTAGCGAGTTACTAAGGTCAGGTACGAAATCCGAATTTCGTGGTAATTATTTATTTAATTTAAGGATGATGACGTGGACGCTGCCGCTTTTCCTACTAGTCGTTCTAGGACCAACTACACGGCTCCGTTGTCTATTTTAAATGATATTCCGCAGGTAAAAATAACATTTTGATCATGGGATGGAAATGATGGGATTATGGGACGAACTGTGTCTACTTGAATTTGATTGATCAGTCATTATGATTATAAATTTAATGTATTAATTTAATTACCAATTTCAGGCTGAGAAGGACTATGATCCTTTTGCTGAACACAAAAGGCCCACAATTGCGGATAGGCAAATGCACAACGACTATTTGAGCAAGCGAAATGCTTCAAAACCTATGTTATCACCTACCCGGATCGACCCTTTCGCTGATGGTGCGTAAAAGTTATTATTTTGATAATTAAACTAGCCGATAGAATATTGGTTGAAAATGAAATGTTGTAGGCCTTCTTGTTGTGAGTCTTTGTTGATTTAAGAATGAGTGAGTGTGTGAGTGTATGATATTTACTGTGTAAGTGTAATAATGTAGGCAGGCACGATTTGTAGGGTGCAGACTGCAGATGCAGCCGGTTTGAAAAATCATGTCTGAAAGACATTCACCTTGGCTCCGTACCACTAAAAGGTGCCCTTTAGCATATTTAAATACTTCATACGTAGTAGGAATTAAGATTGCTTGCATGAGACTGAGAAACGGTTGTCAATGAATCAGGTGACTTATTGGCACACGATCCGCTGAATGGGACGTGAAAGATTCACTGGAAAACAGAGACAGATGGACATGAACGAAACCGTGACCGTCTATCATGTGACTCCGGTTCTTCCGAAGTAAGTAGTCACCTGTTTATCGTTTAGGAGTACCAGTTTTTTTCTGGTCTGAAAAGGATAGGTAGGCAACTGTAGCCATTCTTTTTCTAAAGACAACTATCCGTAATCCTTTTCAGATGTGCTTTAGAGAAATGGCGGACTTCGTGATTGTTTTCGGAGACCTTGAGGTAAGTTTGAAGGTGTGAATCCATGTCACCTTTCAATTCAAACAGCAGTCGAAGCCCATCGTGTATTTTCCTAATGAATTAGTGCGTGAACGAACTGAGTGAATGTTATTATACGCGAGCTGACTAAAATCAGAGAATATTTGTAGGTACAATTGTAGACTTGCCACACCCCTTTCATTGCCCCTACTGATCAACTCATGATGATGGGGGTTTGATGATGGATCGTCAGCCAGCGCACGTCAGTTCATATCAACCCATACTTCTCTCCTTTTAAAACAATATGCTTTTTTACCATTTTGCTACATTAAAGGAAAACATATTTGGTTTGTTTTCAAATTTTAATGATACATAACTTAAATTTTTTGGTGTTAATACGAATATTGGAGAAATATGGGCTGAAATTTTTCTGTCTGAGTAAGTCAGACGTCATTGTCGGTGAATTCCTTTTGTTGAACAACGTAGTGAAGCAAAAGCTTCGAATATTAAATTATGACAGAAAGCAGTAAATTTTATCGCTTGTGTGCTTCTTGTTTTTCTATAGGCGGAAAGACTCCAGATGTTGGAGCAAGAACTTATGTCGATGTTATGCGTGAGCAGCACTTACGGGCTGAAGATAAAGAGGTATGAGTTGAAGGATTAATATTTACTTGAACCAAGCTTAACTTTTACAAATAAAACTGACGAATATTTATCGTTATAATTCAATTTAGCTCCGACGGCGAATTCAAGAAAAAGCAAAAGATGGTCCTCTACTCCCAGTCAATAATGGAGAGGTAACAAAGGCAATTTCAGCTCCTAAAAAACGCGGACGTTGGGATCAGACTGGTCCAGATGAAAATGCTGTGCCTGTTAAGAAAGCTAACTGGGAAGCTGAGGTATATATTTCACATTCAAATGATTATACTAATGATCCCAATATTTAGGATTAACTGTTTTTAATACAAAATATTACACCATAGACACCAGGTCATACCGGATGGGATGAAACTCCAGGTCGTCCTAAGGGAAGCGAAACTCCTGGTGCAACTCCAGGAACAATGAATATGTGGGACCCTACTCCAGCCCATGCTAATACTCCTGGACATGCGACACCGGGTCATGCTTCGTCCAGAAGAAACAGGTGGGATGAAACTCCAAAAACCGAACGCGAGACGCCTGGACACAATAGTGGCTGGGCTGAGACACCAAAAGTGGATCGAAGTGGAGTTGATATCATCCAGGATACTCCAACTCCTTCCGCAAGTAAAAGAAGAAGTCGTTGGGACGAGACTCCCGCAGTAGCAATGACACCATCAACTCCAGCTACTCCAATGACGCCACATACTCCAAGTATGATGATGACACCCTCGGGAGTAACTCCAATGGGTCCTAAAGCCATGGCGATGGCCACTCCATCACCAAGTAAGGAATTTACTGTTAGTAGAAAGAAACGGTCTGCTAAGCATCAGCTCATTTTTTAAACCTTTAATTTTATTCTACAGGTCAGATGCTGCAAATGACCCCTGAACAATTGCAAGCGTACCGTTGGGAAAAGGAAATTGACGAAAGAAATCGACCTTTATCAGATGAGGAGTTAGATCAGATGTTTCCTCCAGGGTACAAAGTACTCCCAGCACCTGCAGGTAAGATTTAAAATTGATTTATTCTTACTCAAATTATGGTAAAGGTTGAGATACAGAGATACTTGAAAGCTTAATGGTTTCATTACAATAGGTTATGTTCCTATTCGAACACCTGCGAGGAAGTTGTCTGCCACCCCTACACCGATCGCAGGAACTCCCCAAGGTTTTTTCATTCAGACTGAAGAGAAGTCTGGAAAATTTATGGAGACACAACCAAAAGGAGGAAATTTACCTTTTCTTAAACCTGAGGATGCTCAGTATTTCGACAAGTTATTGATTGATGTAGATGAAGATACATTAAGTCCAGAGGAGCAGAAAGAGCGAAAAATCATGAAGCTTCTATTAAAAATTAAAAATGGAACACCCCCCATGAGGAAATCAGCGTTGAGACAAATCACAGATAAGGTAAGCCATGTTGAAAGTGAAATTAGCTTTCAGTAACAAGATATTTTAATTTAACCATTCAAATTATTGCGTTTATTTCCGTCAACAGGCAAGAGAATTAGGAGCAGGCCCACTGTTCAATCAAATTCTGCCGTTACTAATGTCACCTACTTTAGAAGATCAAGAAAGGCATTTACTCGTGAAGGTCATCGACAGAGTCTTGTATAAATTGGACGACCTGGTTAGACCCTACGTTCATAAGGTAATTTGTTCGACCAGAATAATATGATTGTTTGTTACTCGAGATGTATACTAACAATTTTGTTTCAGATATTGGTCGTTATTGAACCACTTCTGATTGACGAAGACTATTATGCTAGGGTTGAAGGCAGAGAAATTATCTCCAACTTAGCCAAAGCCGCAGGGCTAGCTACAATGATTTCTACGATGAGACCAGATATTGACAACATTGATGAGTACGTTTTATAATCATGATTAATTATAAGAATTAATATAATCAACGAATTCTTCGGGTTTTAGGTTCGTAAGAAATACTACTGCCAGAGCGTTTGCAGTTGTAGCCTCCGCACTAGGAATTCCATCTTTACTACCTTTCTTAAAAGCTGTATGTAAAAGTAAGAAGTCGTGGCAAGCCAGACATACAGGGATTAAAATAGTCCAGCAGATATCCATTTTAATGGGATGTGCCATCCTGCCACATTTAAAGAGTTTGGTTGAGATTATCGAGCATGGTCTTGTAGACGAGCAGCAAAAAGTAAGAACTATTACGGCTCTGGCTATTGCAGCCTTAGCGGAAGCAGCTACTCCATATGGTATCGAAAGTTTTGACTCAGTTTTGAAACCCCTGTGGAAGGGTATTCGTTCTCACAGAGGAAAGGTATAATAATTGAATTATAATTTTGAGAAAGCAAGTCCCTGTCTTGTTGAGACAGTTTATTATAACTCTCATTTGATGTTCTTAGGGACTAGCTGCGTTTTTAAAAGCTATCGGTTATCTTATACCACTTATGGATGCTGAGTATGCAAATTACTATACGAGGGAAGTCATGTTGATTCTGATCAGGGAATTTCAGTCACCCGATGAAGAAATGAAAAAAATTGTTTTAAAGGTATGATTTCATTCATCTCTATAGTAGGAAAGTATGTCCTGACTGATTTCAGAGTAAATGTAAACAATTTTCCTTGGTTTGATAGGTGGTCAAACAATGTTGTGCGACTGATGGTGTGGAACCACAATATATCAAAGATGAAATCTTACCTCATTTTTTCAAGCACTTTTGGAACCACAGAATGGCCCTTGACAAGAGAAACTATCGTCAGTTGGTAGATACTACGGTCGAAATAGCAAACAAAGTCGGAGCATCAGAAATTATTAACAGAATAGTTGATGATTTAAAGGATGAAAATGAAACTTATAGAAAAATGGTAGTAGAAACTATTGAAAAGATAATGGCAAATCTAGGAGCAGCAGATATTGATTCGCGCTTGGAGGAACAGTTAATTGACGGAATTTTGTACGCTTTTCAAGAACAGACTACAGAGGTATGATGATTCTGATGAAATAGAAATACGATTTTGGAATCTATTTTAATTGATATCCTAATTGTTTTTAGGATGTTGTACTTCTCAATGGTTTTGGAACAATCGTAAATCAACTCGGGAAACGTGTTAAACCATATCTTCCGCAAATTTGCGGCACAATATTATGGCGACTGAATAATAAGGCTGCCAAAGTTCGACAACAAGCAGCGGACTTAATCTCAAAAATTGCTGCAGTTATGAAAACTTGCGCTGAAGAAAAGTTGATGGGACATTTGGGAGTCGTTCTTTACGAGTATTTGGGAGAAGAGTATCCTGAAGTATTAGGAAGCATTCTAGGAGCTCTAAAGGCAATTGTCAATGTAATAGGAATGACAAAAATGACACCACCTATCAAAGACTTACTTCCGAGACTAACTCCAATCTTAAAAAATCGACATGAAAAAGTCCAAGAGAACTGTATCGATCTGGTCGGCCGAATTGCTGACCGGGGACCAGAATTCGTCTCAGCTCGAGAGTGGATGAGAATTTGCTTCGAACTCTTAGAATTATTGAAAGCCCACAAGAAAGCTATTCGTCGAGCCACAGTCAATACATTTGGATACATAGCGAAAGCTATTGGGGTAAGTCATTAAATTATAACTTAAAAATCACAGCATTAAACTAAAAGCATGCTTGACCGGTTTAATTTTGTTAATGTAGCCGAGTGATGTGAACCATGTGCTACTGGCTAATCTGCGAGTTCAAGAGCGACAAAATCGCGTTTGCACTACGGTTGCCATTGCAATTGTTGCGGAAACGTGTTCCCCTTTCACTGTATTACCAGCTCTTATGAATGAATATCGTGTGCCGGAGCTAAATGTTCAAAACGGTGTTTTAAAATCTCTATCATTTTTATTTGAATACATCGGGGAAATGGGAAAGGATTACGTTTATGCCGTGACACCCTTGTTTGAAGATGCATTGATGGACCGGTAAGCTTATTTTAAAATCGATTCTTACGTATAAATTGTGTATGGATTACATACTTTTGCTTTACATAGTTGGTGGGGTGATAAATTCTAAAGGAAGGTAATTATTGATTAAAATTACAGGGATTTAGTGCACAGGCAAACTTCTTGTGCAGCCATCAAACATTTGGCATTAGGTGTCTATGGTTTTGGATGTGAAGACGCCCTCATTCACCTTCTAAATTATGTATGGCCCAATATTTTCGAAACATCCCCACATTTGGTTCAAGCCTTTATGGATGCCGTAGAAGGAATGCGTGTCTCTCTTGGGCCCATGAAAATCCTTCAGTACACCCTGCAGGTAATTTGCTATATTTTGTTTTGTTTTCTGCATGAAGTTATTCACCATTATTTGTATTGTTTTGTAGGGGCTCTTCCATCCTGCAAGGAAAGTACGAGATGTCTATTGGAAAATATACAATTCCCTATATATCGGCGGACAAGATGCCCTCGTTGCAGGGTATCCCAGAGTACCTAACGATCCCAAAAACCAATATGCACGTTATGAGTTGGACTATATTCTTTAATTTAGACGCGTGAATAAGACTTACATTGTGAATGTGTAGGTTAGGATTGCAAACATAATTTTAATGAAGAATATTAAACAAATTCTTCATTTATTTCTTACTTTTAAAATCTTTGGATTACATGCGTTTTCAAAGTTACTATAAAGTTCATAATTATGGTTAGGTATTAACGAAAGAATGTGTACAGCAAATTGCCCAATGTACGTAGTTAATGCTTATCTGTAGTTCCTGAATAAACCCAAGTGGGGCTTATGGCTCTTTGAAATCGGAAAGTTTTCAAAGGCGTAAAGTGCGGTATATTAATTTTAGGTTTATTGTCGTTAGTCGTTAAATGGAACATTTAGATCCCTTATAATTAGAAATAATACTCGTTTGTATGATATTGTTCCCCAGGAAGAAATCCGTTGCGATTATGCTTGCCTTTGGGTACCAACCCTTGTCTTGAAACCAATATGTTATTGGAATGTTCACCACCTGTGCCATATTTCTGAGGCCTGAAGTTGGTCTAAGCACAATATCCAGAGGCTTAGGGGTGAATTCCGCCATCGCAGCCCACATTTGTCCACGTTTGGATCGCCTTTGTAAAGCATCTTGCATAAAATCTTTTAAATCCGGCAGCCTTCGCTTGTTTCCCCATTCTTGTGGAAGTGGGGGCCACAGGAAGGGATATTGGTGTGCTACTTTCGGTTCAGAGTAAGCAATAATTACCGATTTCCCAATTGACCAGATGTCATTTGGTGTTGCGTTCGGTGAAAGCGTCCTTGGAACTGCGAGTCCTCCCAATTCAGCTTGTATGAATTCTATAGGCGATATTCATCAAGAATAATTTAGGTATTAGAAATGCTAAGAAAGGCTGCATTCAAATTTTGTACCTGCGAGCTTGATATGACGATCTGGGCTTGTGAACCCTACAGGAAACCGATGGAAGTCCAGTATCAACTGAACGATAAAATGTTTATGTATTTTCACCATCTAACAAATTTAGCCTAAGTCCCCATTCAAATTTTGAACGCTCCTTACGATTTCATTGGTTTCCTCCACGAACCGCTTAACGTCTTGCACTACTTCCGAAAGTGGACGCATCCTGTAAAAGTTATGGTTCACCCAGAATTTTTCTGGAGATGACGGGTAGTATCCCACCCGTAGGTCAAGGTACCTTATCCCATACGCTAACTGATTGTAAACTGACTCATCTTGGCTAAAAACAATAAATAATTAGTACTTGCTACTTGCTAGTATGTTGCCATCAGAATTTAAAATCATCGCTCAGAAACCCACTTACTTCACCAGATACCTCTGAAACACGTCTGAAAAGAAGATAATTTTGAGATGAATATTCATGGCGATCAAAAATAAAATAAATAGCTTTTCAAATTTCAATACCTGATTCCCCTTCATACTCTTTCCAACTTCCACTATTGTGCGTTCCAGGTAATATAATGGAATGTAAAGGGGTGTCCCCAATCGTACTTCTATGATAGTTTTTAAAGTTTCAGAATTCGAATTACCAGATTATCACTCTTCAGTATTTATTTAAAGTAAGATGGTTTTTTTTACCTCATTTCGTGCATCCATCTTGGAAAGGTTGATAAACAGTTTATCTGTATGAGCTGACCTTTCCTTATGTATGCAATCCAGTAGCCAACACAAATGCTCGACGAAGTGTTCAAAGAAAGCCTGTTCAATCTAAAGTCAGTCTTGATATAGCCTGTCAAGTCAAAGAATCCAGTCATAATGTCAATACTAAACGACTTTATATAATAGGGAAAGTAATAAGTGAAAGCCGAGGAGAAAGTTTACCTCTACTTATGGTAACATTCACTGTTTCCAGAGGGTCACCAATCCCTTGCTCGGGTGGATGATCAAATAACCCGACCCAATCATACTCTTCAGGGTCTGCATGGTTCCAATTGATTTCGATAAGTCGGTCTTTAAGGACCCCGTTCTTTGACTTGGCTATTGCAGAAACGCTTAAGAATACAGAAAGACCTTCGAAGCAACCTGAGATTTGATACAAAGGAGAACATTGCAATTTTCAGAGCTATATGTAATTTATTTATGAGGCATGTGTATATGCATGTGGATTGGAATTTGGAAATGCTACGTGAAAAGGACTCGAATTCATATGCTGACTTTCTTTTATATTGTTTTCATAGATATTATACTTTTAAGTGTCCATAAATAGGCGAGAGGAAAATACTTTACAAATATATTGTGGCCAGCGGAAACGGAAAAAAAATTATAATTATAGTCGACCAACGATTTCCTCTTCGAAGTGTCTTAAGTTAAAAAATCATACACTTACAAACCAAAGCTCATATTGAGAAATTCATATAATGAAAGCATTCTGAGATGTATGCAATGTATGAGAGTGTTACCTGAATGTGGAGTGAGATTAATAGGCACGAGCAGACCATCTGTATTGTCCACTAATAGTAATTGTACCACGACCAGAATCGAACTGAGTATTGACCACCTTCTAAGCCTACTCGTCCGAATTTTTGCTTTATAAAAACCCATTTAAAATGGATAGATAAATTCCTGAGATCAAGACTTTCAAATCAGGATGTATGAAAGGTATGCGAGGTTAAATGAACTGGGTTAAGACACCAATCTCATCAGCCCATTTCTATATCATGTAGAGGGACCAGGTTACTGATGTTTCTTTTTCCTGAACATATAAAAGGAAGGAAGGAAACAGATCGACAAGAACTTCCGACTTCCGACTGGAAACCTGTCGTTCTCGTTTCTGCTGCTTTTGCGACCTGAAGTGAGATCGATCGAGAGAAACTGGTACAACAAAAGAGTACGAAGAGAAAGAGAAGAGATTATATAGATGATCGCACGGACAGATGATATGGACTACTGTCATGCAGACACAATGAACTGCTCTAATATCATTCACAGGAATCTCTTAAAAAGGGGTATCCATCCAATTTGGTATTCATGAAAGGCTCATTATGAAACGCAAAGCGTCATCAATTAAATTAAATGTCATGGAATGTGTTTAGACTACAAACGAGAGGCCAGACAAATAAGACCGACTTCCCTAATTGCGCACTCACACAACCACACATATTTGCATGTGAATTATAAGCGTAACTGATGACCAATGAGCCATGAACCTGGGGCGATCCCTGCATTGATAGTGTTACAAGCGAAAAATTCAACTGCAATTTCCTCGGATGAGTCGAGAGATAAATAAATGTTCTGTCATCTAATTAAACCAGTACATGAGGACAAGGATTGGACATGATTTCCCAAGTAAATGTACATGAGCAATACAATGTGCTTAATTCTCTTCATGAATTCGCTTCTCGTCTTAATTCGTGCAATGAATCATCAGGATGCATTCATTATCTTATTCACTCCAGCTCTGGACACGTTTACGATATATTTCTCAGCAAAGTACATTCATTTTCACTAAAGGATATGTACAGTAAAATGCATCATTTCTTGTGGATTTTAAAATTAATGAATACTATATTTCAAAGAAATTTCGATTGAACTTTATATTTTGAAGTGCAGCACAGCAGCACTTCTGTGCCTGTACATTATAAGAATTACATTCACAGGAGCTATCATCTACTACTCATACATCAAATTTTAGGACGTAATGAGCCGTGATTCCTCAAATTCATGGCAGAGATAGAATAAAAAAGATTTTAAGTCATGCATAAATAATGACAGCTACTGGTAGAGTTTAACTATGAAAAAAAATCGAATAACATTAAATTCGTAGAGCGAGAAGGTCAAAACAAGTTAAAATTATAATATATTCTACTGAATAGATCAGATACGATGAAAATAGCTGAATCCTTTCGGTACATCCTGGACTTTAGAATCGAAGAAAAGGTTTGTTCTTGGCGATGTATCTATGAAAAAAAATTTGCCTGATGAAGAAGGTTTAAGTTTACAAGCATGAGTATTACATTCTGAAGGCTTACAGGTCAAGTTTCTCCCAAAAGGTCATCAATGCAGCTCGATCCAAATGTCTTTTCAATTTGGATAGTTGAATGACGCTAACAGCCCATTTGGCTACATTCGGATCCAACTTCATGTCATCGTACTTGAGGTGAAAAGCACTGACTAAAATCAAAGCAACATTAAAGATAGCCAAATTGTTCGGCAAATGTTTATGTAAAATCAACAAATAATAACGA
Organism: Agrenia bidenticulata; assembly: GCA_034694785.1. Lineage (NCBI taxonomy): Eukaryota > Metazoa > Arthropoda > Collembola > Entomobryomorpha > Isotomidae > Agrenia > Agrenia bidenticulata. The sequence goes on from JAQFYM010000110.1 coordinate 95,321, forward strand.
AGAATCAATTACTTTTCGAAAATATATCGACTGGATTCGCACCCCAGGGCCAGCCTTTAAACTGCCATGCTGGGCCCATGACAAACACTGCTACCACTCGTTCCCAATCGCTAGGAGTTAGCTTTTGTGGATTATCAATCACCCGGTAAGGGACCGAAACCCCGTTTCTTTGTCGGTGAATCAAAATATCGTTATCCCGTTTACCCCCTTCTTTTTTCTTGTCTTCTGTCGAGATATATTTTAGATCTTGTAATATTTCCTTAGCATTAAACATAGTGATTAAGGAGGTGTTGGCAGCAGGTATGACGATAACAGGGGTCCTAGACACTCTTTTATTTTGAGGTGTAATGGGGCTTTTACCAGGAGTCTGTGAAAAATCCAAAAATGTACCATAGTCAGATAAATGCAACAAAATTGCGTAAACCATATACGACCAAAGTATTTTTCTTACAGAGCTGCCAGAAATACTGGCAGGAGTAGTAGGTATGGAGGGTATAGCGTGTTTTTTGGAAAGTGTACCATCCGTTACGCTTTTAAGAGAGAGCCCACTATACGATCCCAAAAGATCAATCTTGAAACCTTCCGTTTCTGAAATTTTAATACGGTCAGTCAGGATTAAAAATTTCAATCTTCAAGGATATTAAAATGTTCAAACAACCTTCTTTGTTCAGTCGTTCTTGATCGTATCGGTTGTATCCAGGCTGGTTGTATCGGTTATACCGTTCTACAGGCGGAGCAGTTTTTAATGGAGCAGCTGGTTTCGGAGTTATTGCTGTAAGGGACGGCAGTATCGGTCTAAAATACAAATAAATGTTAAATTCATTTTATAAATTTAAAAGAGCGTACAGTAATTTATTCAACACACCTAGTCGATTTTCCTTCTTCTCTGGCTTTAACAGACTGTAGAATAGCAAATATACTTTTCGCAAATTGCTTCCCGTTACTCTGCAATATTGTCGTCCTCGTCCTCCACTGCCGCTCTCTGGAAACGATATCCTTAGTCACGTCTAAATCATAGTCCAACATGGCTCGAACTTCTGAGCCCATTTCGATATCATCATGACCTTTGATAGTAGTTCTTTTTTTAGACAATCGTTTTGCTTTGATTTCAGCAATCTTTTCTACTGACATGGCTTCTGACAAGGATCTAGAAAAAACTATTTTATTACACAATATGTCGAGAATGTGCTAATGAGGACACAAAGTTGGATCGAAATATTCATACTTTATGTTGTTAATTGTGACAGAAGTCTCCCTCGGAGCATCAAGACGAGCTGCTAAGGACTCTTTCACCCTCTGAAACTGCATTTCCTCAAACCGAGGTTTTTTCGGTGCAGATTCATGAGAATCTTCCGCTGTCCTTTTAATCTGTGTAGGAATTTCCAATGGAGCTGACTTGTCGATACTCGCCGACGTTGCGGTTTCCCCTTTGAGGTACGCAAGTACATCTTTACGATCAGGTCGAGTGACGACAGGAATATTTTCGGCCTATTATTCATAAATGTTAGAGATCCAAATTCAATCCAATATCCTTTCACCTCTTCTCTTTACTAAGAAATGACAATAATATTATGAAACTCACTGCAGCGTGTCTGACATAAACAGGATGGCTGAGATTGACATTTTTTAAGAGGAACAACAAGCACTCTAACGTGTAGTACTCTTTCGCTTGACCATCCTTCCCCGACCTTCAAGAAAACCGGAGAAAATACTTAAAGCCGATACAATATATTATGTATTATATTCCAAACTTTTATAACTTACCCATAAATCATGTAATTTGTTTTAACATTTTTAGGCCATGCGAATTCTCCAAAGATAATTTTGGTATCTTTTTCAACAATGTCCTTCTGATTGACATGGTACTGTCTCAACAGACTCAGAGGATCTGCCATGATTTACACCCAGCACCTTCGACCTTTAGATCAAATACAACGAACCCGGTCGACTTTTCCACGAATTAATTTACAGTTTGCTCTAGATGCAAGACTTAATTTTAATTTTGATCAATTCGTCAGTGTGTGACCGTAAACTGGTTTAATAATAGAATTAGAATTAGATAATAGAACTTCGTAGGCTGTGGTGTTGGTGTTAGTTTATTACTTTGTGTTCAAACTTTTACGCTCGATTTCCAAGATCAAAATAATGCAGGATTTGCCTCCCCTGCAAGTGAGCAGAGTGCGTTGCCTACACCTTGGCAATTTTAGTAACTCTCCACTCCATTGCATTGTTGGAATTGTTGTTGGAAATGTGGAATGGAAAATAAATTTCACTATTTTTATTCCTCCTGTAAATAATAATAATTGATGGCTTTAGTTATCATTTTGTAGCTTATTTTTGTTAAAAAATTTAGGTTTTAATTTGTCATTAGCTGTAGAGGCATAAAAGTTATGACTGTAACTCCTGTATTTGTATAATCCAATGGTATCGGTGATTGAGACGATACCATATCGGTGATTATGCCGGTGTTTTGTGGTTTGATTTTAATGATTTGTCATCATAGGTAATTGAAATGTTCTATTGTTTTAAGGATTTTATAATGTTTCGAGATTCAAATTATTTTAGGTTGATGTTACATAAAATTAATTGTCTTGAATATGATTATGTGAGAAATCTCAGTTTAAAGAAAATGTATCATTGTCAGTGGTATGTTATTTCTATATGAAACTTTAAATAATTTATTTGTTGATATAATTTCTGAACGACAAAAGCAAATATTTTGAGGGTCACCTCGAAAATGTGTGATTTTTAAATAGTAAATGGAGGATTTAAGAGCTTGGTTTAAAAGGTTTAAGCCTTTGAACGGTTTGAATTATTTGATTCATTTGATTTTCAACAAGTAACATCCAGAGTCCAGTCTGCATCAACTAACTTTAAAACTACAGTTTTTCAAATTAAAATATTTCTTTGGGTTCAATATAAGTTCAGTCTCAATGTAATTCAAATTTCAAAGTATCCCCAAGTCGTAATTTAAAACCTGAGCTTTTACGTAACTATTTTACCAACTACTCTTGGTGACCTGGTAATTATATATATCCCAAAGTATCGTTCGATTCTATTTTAAGATTGAAATACCAATGATCCTAGGCAGGATTACACGTAAAAATAGTTGATATTTTGATTAATGGGATTGCTCGACACATTTGTACGAATATATGTCACATCACAAGCCATTAAAAAGCCCATACATTATATAGTTCCTAAGAAAATCCTTGCATTAGGCAGAGTAGGCAATGCATACCAAAAAAATGAATTGCAATTCCTAACTCCATAAATTCATTCAAAAACTTAGGCCCAACGATAATAGCTAGAGACCTGTTTTGTTACTACTGACTGGAACATTATATTTTAAACTGTTTCTTAACGAGTGAACCATAACAAGTAGTAGTCATTCCATAGCAAAAGAGTAATTTTGCGGTAAGGTTGTTGCACTTTCAGAGACACAGAATCCTTGCAAGAACGTGTAAGAAAATGTACTAAAATATGTGTGCAAAACCTCGAGATAAATAATAATATTATGTACTACCCTCATCAGCATCATCCTCAATGATGCTGGTGCATAATGTGATACAAACCAAGGAAGGGAATGGACTTTTTATTTTATTTTTTAGTTGAGGGTGGAAGCAATTACGGTACTACAACTCGACTGTTACCTTTACCTGCCTCATTCCTATAGAATCGTTTCGAGACTCGAATCTCTTCCTTTGATCCGCTCCCTGATCATTCTGCTTCGCATCCGCCCACGCTACACAACAAAATACCATATCCAACTTCCAACCCTTTATGCTCTCCACGATTACCATCACAGATTGAGGCTCAGTTGTCAATTGGCTTCTCTAACTCGAGTACCGTTTCTGAGCGTGTTCAACTCTAGCAGATACATGAAAACACATTCCTGCTCCTTCCACAGTTCATAAGGATCTGACCGATTAATTCCTTGGATAAATAATCCTATTCACCATCAAGAAAAACGTTGGCAACCCTATAGGTTGCTCCCGCAGGTACAGGAATAAAAGTCCAAGGCTAATTTGAGGGACAAAATTTCTCTGGATTTTCATAATCATCACAAGTAATCAATACAATCAATTGCTGGGGATTGTTATACACAGATTTGGCTTTCAAAGATTTTAGAAAGGCTTTACATCCTCAGGGGATACATTTTAGTAAGCTGTGCTGTGCAGATTGACAATCTTACTAAATTTCGTTCATAGTAATGATTTACAATGAATAAGAAAATTTGAACTGCTGTCGTGTAGTCCAACGATTTAGTTCATCCACCGAATCAATTACTAACTCAGCTTTTTTTGTCCAATCAGAAAAACTAAATCTAGGTATTTGTGTCATGGTTTAAAAGTTTATTACAATGAGTGATAATAACAAAGTTACGAGACCAAATGAAAGGAGCCATATCCTCAACACTAGACGACCAGTCAGACCTACTCAGCCACCTACAACTGGCAGAACACCTCAACAGGTATTGCATACTGATGAATTCTAATTAATTTTAATTGATTGCTATAATATACAGTTCAAAGGAATTACAGATAGAATAGCTGATATATGAAATCAAAACTGAATCGTAATTCACAGTAGTTGAAACTTGAAAGAAACATACATTTCATTGAAGTATTGGTAGAAAAAATTTCCATGAAAAGTATCAAAAATGTAAATCCATCCTTCTTCCTACAATTGCAAATAGCATGCAAAAACATGTGACACTATGGAACATCGAATCTGGCTCATTGTTCGTGTAGGTACAGCATAAACAAACAGTTACACCATCAGTTTGCAAAGCACAAAAATGTTGAACAGGTGGAATAAAGATTTACATAAGTATTCGATAGGAATGATAGGATTGCCATATTCTAGAAAGTCCTCATATATTTATTTTATACATACGAAGATTCGTTTATATCTTCGAAATACTGAAGTCTTGGAATTTTTAAAATCAAATTACAATTCGGAAAATATCCCATTCATTGGATATTTGAATTGAATCATAAAATAAAAGGCACCACGGTGTGCTAAGGGATTTACCTGATGAGACGCTTGTGAATAGGTCTTTTGAAGTACGTAATATACGTGTATAGAGATTGAAGATCAAAAGATAGCGTGTCTTATATATTATATTATTATTAAGGTAGAATATAGCCAACTGTGCGTAATAGTTTGCATGATATTTCAGCACCTTACCATTTTTTATTTCATTACTCATACGTATCTCCAGTTTCTAACTTCCGAAAAGGAGGAAGAAGATTTAAGGGCTCTTTATTCAAGATAGGAAGGTACAGAGGAGTTGGAAATCAATTACCCACTCTGATGCAGACTTGTAGCATCTTAAGCTTGTTAATTTAATTTTAATAGCAAAGGCAAAGCTGCCGAGCTGGGAGCCCGAGTACCCTAGCTAAATTTCAAATCCTGCCCAGTTTCCTTCTCTTGAGGGTGAAGGTCTTTATATTAAACCCAAGCCGAGGCTTATTGTAGCAAAGCTGGACTTGATAGGATTTTTACCTCAGGCTCAATAGACTGAGACTCTGATCTTTCTTGGTTCTTTGACCCGCTTCCGGATCATTTAGATCACTTTACTTTCATTGAGCCTTGTACACAGCTAATACATTTGAGCAGGGAAGGCAAACATGGCTCCATTAGTGCACTTGAGTGCTTTAACTGCTCCATCATCTAGTTTTAACTAGATGAGCTTGTACTCTCTAAACCAGAAGGAAAGCAAGTAGTAGTTCAGACGGAATCCATTGCTTCTGAAGTTGTAGTAAAAGTATATTTAGGAATGATCTATTCGAGCTACCCTAGCTTTTATTTTCCGATAGGTCAATTTTCTAAGGATATGATGATATATAGAACTGTATGTGAGCATTTTGAAATGTCGTTATGATGTACTTAGAATATCGGTTGTCATTAAAATGCTTTCTATTCGCAAAACCTTTTGGTTTTAAACGTAGCATAAACTTGTAATTAGAATCCCTCCCGGAATTTGTCAAAAGTTCTTTTCGATGTGCAATAGTTGTATTTATACAGTTCTAATACTTGAATGCATATACCAATACCATTATAATAATGAATATTACGCTGATAAAATCTATCCTATATGAAGCTCGGGACGGTTCAATATATTTCGAGTATTTTAAGAAGCTTTGAGATTTTCAAGGCATTCCTTTCAATTCAAGGAGAAGACAATAGAAACTTCCTAAGCTCAGTGTTCAATTGATGTGAAATGCCTATAGAAAAACGACGAGCCCTGAGGAATGGCATGACATGGCATATGGTATTGCACAATATATAATATAATTCAGCCATAATAATAATATACCAAAGTGAAAGTCGGAGAGAAAGAAAGAAATGTAGAAAGCTGAGGAGAAATGGCAATTTAATGGAGTGTCGGCTTGTAAAGTTCCATTAAGGAGACGGAAGATGATGACGATTATCTTTAATCGAATTCCATCACGTCCTTAGAGTACATTCCTCAAGAAGTCTTATGAATTTTTCAGAGGAATGCGAAGAAAACAGCCTCCCCCGCGGGGACGGACACAACAGGGTCGTCGGCTCCGATATCAGTTGGATCAAATTCAACAATCCAACCGCAAAATCAGCACCCATTAAACTCTCCTCCTCAAGATTCGAAGCACAGTATTTCTACATCTATCAGCCCTTCTTCAATTGGGAATGATGATATGAGTCAACTTGTCCATGAGGTTAGGAATTTGGTTGATACGAGCATGATAATAAATTTACGATAGCTTGGTAGTTGATAAATTGATCAAATGCGGTCAAAACTCGAAACCTAATTTCTGTCTTAATTATTCCCTTGAGATAGATGGACATGGAGGAAGATGGAAACAAGAGCAGCTTGTCACATGCCAGTTATAATTACATCAATTCTATCCTTGGAAGTGGAGTAATTGGTAAAATCAGATACATATACATAGCTTATTATAAAGCGCTAATGCTTCACTATTGATCTTCCTCCAAAAATGATTTTTGAGACTCTTGAATCAATCTTATGTAACTTGTCATTATGTAGGTATGCCGTATGCATTGCATCAAGCGGGTCTTTTCGCCGGATTAATTTTAATGGTTGTGGTAGCGGTGATAACGGATTATTCCTTGATTCTAATGGTCCGAGCCGGCCACCTCTCCGGATCTTTCACGTATCAAGTAAGGCATTTGCAGTAAATATTCATTGTCCATTAATTTTATGCTATAAGAAAATAATTTGAAAATTGAAAAGGGAGTTATGGAAGCCGCATTTGGGAGACCTGGATTCTACATCCTCTCCATACTTCAGTTCATGTACCCATTGATAGGTAACTTTTGGCCTCTGTTTTTCAATTTTTTTTTTAATGTGTACAAAACTGGATGAACTGTATTTGACCTTGTAGCGATGATTAGCTACAATGTAATAGTCGGAGATACCTTGACCAAGGTTCTACTCTACTTTACGTCTGTGAGATCCGAAACGCTAGAATTCCAAAGAGAAGGTGTCGTCCTCCTTGTAACGCTCTTCGTCACACTCCCGCTTTCACTTTACCGAGATGTTGCAAAACTTTCAAAAGTCTCATTCTTGTCTCTCGTCTCTATTGCAATCATTCTATTGTCTATCATCATTCGACTTGGAACATTGCCAATGTAATGTCAAGAACTAGAATTTGTTCAGATTTCATAGCATCGAGATTATTATTATCTAACTATATTTCAGAACCCCGTCTCCCGACGCGTGGACATTTATCAAACCTGGTGGGATCATACAAGCGATTGGTGTATTTGCGTTTGCTTTCATGTGTCACCATAACACGTTCATGTTGTATAGCTCCATGAAAAACACTAATGAACAGAAATGGGGAACTGTGACACACATTTCAGTAGGAACTTCTCTACTCGTCAGTCTCGTATTCTCTTTGGTCGGATATGCGACTTTCACCGGCTTTGTACAAGGTAAAAAAAATTTAGTGAGGTATACTTTTTTAGTAAGCGAATTGACCAAGTCTAACTTACCACTTACTTTCGTAAATTTGACTCGACAAATAAAGAAGCTTTGTATGAATTATATTTGACCTGATTATGTAAGGTGACCTGCTGGAAAATTACTGTTGGGACGACGACCTTATCAATCTTGCTCGATCCCTCTTCTGTCTCACAATACTCTTGACCTTTCCCCTGGAATGTTTTGTTGCTAGAGATGTTATTGAAAACATTTGCTTCTCTGGAAAGCAGCCGTCGACAACGAGTCGACACTTTGGAATTACGCTTCTTATCGTCCTTGCAGGTTATGTCTTCTCAATTTCTACCGACTGCTTGGGAGTTGTTTTGGAACTTAACGTAAGACACATATTTTTTTACCTTGTTACCTTAAATTTATTAGTTATGAATTTAACACTTGCGACTATATTTAGGGAATTCTTGCTGCAATGCCCTTAGCATACATTTTACCAGCCCTTTGTTACATCCGCCTGGATCCTTCGCCCTTCTTGAGCAAGCAAAAATTACCTGCGATAGCAACTGCAACATTTGGAGCCCTTGTATCTTTTACGGGATTGATATTGCTGCTCATAAATGGTCCTTCCACCGAACACTGCAGCCATGGTCAACAAATGCCGTACTGTACAGCTCCACCGTTCTCATCAATCAATGCAACACTTCAATCATTACCTCTAATTTCAATGAATGGAACTGGAAGGGAAATATTGCCTAGGCCATTACAGTGAATGCAGTGAATCGTCAAATCGTCACCACCACAATATAATAACACTGGATCACTCAAAAATGTACGTTCGTTAGATTTTGGATCATACTCAACAAATAAATACACTTACCAAAAGTAATTTATCTCATAATAAAGACTTGTCCATTATAATATACAGTTATGCGAAATTAAATGCAAATTAGTACACAGTATTTTGGTTTGTTTGTATCACTGCTATTTATTTATGCATTTTTTCAAGTGGTAAGCAAAACAGGATCCTCATTCATTATACAAACATATATTCTGCAATTTCGTGTACTTTAAACTTGATGACCTCACTTTTATAACAATTTTAAATTAGTCTTTGGTGAATTTTGTTTTCGAAAAAATAACAGATCTCAAATTTATTTAATCTACTCCTCAGATTACTGCTAACACTTTAAAGATGAAATCAATTTCCGATTCATAATATTGTAACATTATAATATCTGACTAGGAAATCCTGGACAACGGTAAGCAGCCACATAGTCAATAGTTTAGTATACGAGGAACTCGGGGTGGGTATTTCTATTTTCACTCTACATAAATGCTACGCTAAATCTATGAGATCTAAATGCAAAATGCAGCTTATCTTCCCTGGGCTTACAAATAATGTTGAAGGCAGCGATATTATATCGTATTATATTATTGTAAGTACATTTTTAATTAAGTAATTACGTACAGATGTAGTGGATGGATCAGCAATCGGATTCCAGCACAAGAGGGCCTGGTGTCATTCGGATAACAATTAATGATTTTTCATCATTAAATCGTTACACAAGAAATTATCATTAACAGATGCCTATTCAATCTTACGGTTGCTTCAAACTGAAGAGAGTTACGCACAAGTTGTACAAACTATTAAGGTTATTTCAGCTTTAAAATTATATTTTGAAAATTCGACGATCTACAGCATTCCCAATTAATGGTTCAACTACAGACTAGTGTAGACATGCAGTAAAGGAAACACGAGATTTCTTTCTGACCATCGAAATCAAGAACATTCTATTATATCCATAGACACTTGCAATTTACCATCAAAGGCACCTTCCTCTTTTACAATGGAAGGCTGGAACCGACCAAATGTGTTTATGGTTGAGCCATCAACATTATATCTTTGCTATCTTAAAACTTGTAGAAATCATTGATTTGTGGTAATTTTTAAACAAGCTTACTAATACAAGCTTACACCGGTATCTCGACAAAGTTTTTATGCCTGCATTTAAATTATGCTTGACAACTTTAAATATAACTGCAGTGGTAAGTCTACTTCTCCTTTGTAACATAGAATATTAATTGCTTATTTACGAATTCGTGATTAGGGTAGATTTTAATCGGCCTTTATACCGTTGGGTCTCAATTCTGATTTTCGGTTACCACCTGATGCTGCTACATCAGTGCTGGGTCCTTCATCTGGAGGAGGTCTAGACCGCTGCCCCGATCCGGTAATCCATTTAATTACAGGAGCGTATACCGGGAATAACCCAAATATAAGGAGACCACTCCAATATAGATCGTTAAAGACTGGACCCCAAAGTCGATATTTGAGCATTGTAAAAGGGACCATGCAGAATCCAAAGTAGCTTAGCACAAAAACTTTAAGGACGACTACGTCAATCCAAAAACCAATTGTGCTACCATGCCATCTCACCAGCGCGTTGCTTTTCGTCACGATAGCCTCGAACTAAAAAAAAGTCAAGACTTTTAGTCAATCCTGGTTTCCAGTGGAACTTGTTATAACTGACAGAAACAACCCATTACCTGTTTTTCAGCGTTCATTATAAGGAATTCCATAAAAAAACATACGTAGTACCCTGGAACCAATATTTTAGAGTTAACATTTTGAACAGTAAACGCAAACGCTTATCAGTTTCTATAATTATTAAATCATCACATCACATCACACAAGTTTTTAAAAGCAATACCTGAATGAAGTCCGTGCCATACTGCAAGAAACAGTAACGAGGCTCCTTGGGATATATGTCTGCTACCCATAAACTTAACCCGCTTGTACACATTTCTAGATAATTAAATTGAGAATTTTATTAATTTTTTCAACTAGTAAGAACTCTTTTTAATATAGTGAAGATTTAGTGTTCCAATATGTCATTAAAAAACTACAATACAATATGAATATACAATGGAACTATGGAATGGATTCTTAAATACATTAGAGTAACAACTTCACACTCTATTTATAATTTTTTAAGGTTACTTACTGAACAATCCAGGTGTTGGTACACTTATTGAAGGCCCCAATCAAATGACCATACTTGTAGGCCTTTTCGAATAGACCTACTTCAATGTTCTCACATCCATTCCACAGAATTTCGCCTTTGGAATCAACCCCATTATGGGAAATACCTGATAAAAATACGATGAAAAGCATACACGTTTAGAACGCATCAAACTTTTCAAACACTTGATTAACTTTTGTTAATAATTCTCGAAATACCTGCGTAAACACAGCTACCTTCAGCTACCAACCAACAACTGACGTATTTATACAACGTGAGTTTACCGTAAACCCCAATCACCAGCATACGCAAGAAAAAATTCAAGTTCTACGGAACCAATAAACATTTTTTAACTACATAATGTCGCAATTGAATACAAGCAAAACTACAAAGACTAAGTACCTTGAAAGTGTCACTGAAAAGTAGGTTTTGGTTTACATATTCTGAACCAACTTGAAATATGCTAACGTATAACAGACCTATAGCCAATCTCTTGACTGCTGGTATTATGGTCGATGGTAGCTGATTATTCTGCTATTAGCAACAAATAAATCCTGATAAGTGGAAGATACTCATCAATCATCATGCAAATTTTTGAAATACCTCTGAAAATTTCCCTTCGACGAAATCATTGTATCTTTTCATGGGATATTGAGGTCCAATCAGAAAACTTCCTGGATAGAACACATGGGCTGCAGATTCCAATATCGTAGGAAATCTTTTTAATGCCTGCTGCTTCTGATCTTTCGACAGTTCACTCTAGGAATTAACAAAAGTATTCCGATTGGCAAAAGACAATAACATCAAACCAAAGCAAAGACACAAGTGTACTTAATATATATTATATAAATAGGTACATACCTCACTGCGATGTCCATCATAAACATCGAACGCCTGACCGATCAATCTTAAAGTCAAGACGCAATGAGGAATCGTCCACTTGATATCGTAAGTTTCACTTTCGGTCAAATAGTATTCTGTAAAAATGAAATTCATTCATGGAAATAAACCGTCGCTCACAGCCCACATGATTCATTTCAGAATTCTTAGAGACCTAGACTTACCTGTCAGCAAATACATCATTTGGAACACAAATGCAAAGACCACTGAAAATAGAGTCCCTCGGGTGAGATACAGAACTGCATACTGTATGAAAATACAGACGTAAGCGTGCATCAGTTGCCATCCTATCAACATGAAATTGTCGATTAAATACAAGCTCTCTCGAGAATTTGTTCAATAATAAAATTAGCTTTTTACCATAGTTGAAGTATCCAATATATGAGCCACAGAGAATGAAGAATATATGCTGTGCTAGGTGATATTTTCCGTACAGGAACTTACGATGAAAAAATGCCATCGGATACGCTGGAAATGAAAAGAGTTTGATTAATAAAGTTCCCCCAAAAGCTTTTTGAGCTTCCTTCCTAATCAAAACCAAACATCTAAATTCAATATTTCTCTTTCGTTTCATTCAGAACTGAAATAACTGAATAACAATAAAACATTTGTGTTTTATGTTGTGCTTTCAACCAAGTTCCTTGACCTACCCATAAAAAGCGAAACCAGAAGCCGGAGGGCAGGTCCCGGAGCTCCAATAAACTCAGCCAGGAAATCCACCCAGTCTCCTGGTTGACCCATTTAAAATTTTCGGATCAAATATCTGATTTTTCTTTTCTTTTCCAAAAACTTTCCTACTTTTCTCACGAGCTTGCTCTTTTATATTGTCCCCAGCATGCAGGTTAGGGGTTGCTTTTGATGCATCAAAAGACTATCTGAAAATATATCAAACACATAATGATTTTTAGATTGTATTTAAATTGGGAACTTCCTTCACTGGATTGGAGTACTTGGCTTTCATCGCAGTTAGGCCATTTAAGTGCAATGCAGTACTGCTCCGTAGTCCGTACTCCAAATTCCACACTTGCTTCTCTTGCCTAATTTGGCTTGTAATGTGTAACGCCTGATCCATTCAGTATTTTTATCACTGTACACACTGACACTACCCGGCTCTCATTCCCCGCTGACGGTGGTATAGTTAATAAGTAGTTAGTGGAATGAATTTCAATCTATATAGCTATTAAGACGAGTGGGATAAGGAACTAGTGTGAAACAAAAGCTTAACAAATGAGTTTTTTTTAAATTACTTTTAAATTAATTCTAATTTAAGGGGTTAAATTATTTTATTTATCTTTGATCTTGATCTTTCCATAAAGCGTATGTGGTATGGATTTTTAATGTTTTTCATTTTGCTTGAGAAATAAAGAAATACTTTTGATACTTTAAATGGTATTATCGATATTTTAAATTTAAAAATGTCTGACCCCCCTATCTGATCGAGTATGAATTGTAGCTCTAGCCTCTAGGATAGGTAGCACGTCGATTTTAAAACAGTTTGTTATACGACGTAGTTCTAAACTTTTAAATCAATTCAGATCCTATATCCTATATGGACAGTATTGACGCAAACGGCAAAACCCATGGAAACAATTTACTCAAATTTTCTGAAGGACCCCATAGACAAGGATTTGTTTAACCAGTTTACTCCAACCTTTCCTTAAATGACACGTGTATATAGATTCTATGATGACACATTACACGGTATTAACGAATTTCCAAAGTACCAACCATAGTGCATAGGAAAACATTTTTAGTGATGTATCAGAATTATGAGAACATAATCTTTAAAATTATAATACAGATCAGCTTAGAACTTACAGGTCTGCTGTTGGATATCAAATAGGGTCTTTCCTTGACTCCTTGTTCTTTCTTGAAATGATGAAGAAATACTTGTAATTCGTGATGTATAAAAGACGGAAAAAGGCCGATGTTATATTCAATGTTGGCAATTCCGATTTTGTATGCTGACTAAAAACCAAGTAAAATATAATGTAAGTAAATGAGGGTAGTGTGGGTCCTGGGAAACCCGCAGGAGCAGCAGATCAGCAGTTCACTTCTGTAACGACGTTGACCAACGAGAGATGTGGAAGGAGGGGCTTAACCCTTTAAGACACATTTTTTATAGTTTTTGTTACTCTCGGCAGCTCATCATCATCATCGTCTAAATGCCTTTATAGAAGAATGATAACATCTTATCGAAGGGTGTCAAAGGGAAGCTTTCATTTTAGGAAGAGTACTTGGGTGTAGCAAGATCTCATAGTTTGTCTGAGTTTTCAAGATTTACTATTCTGAACAATATGTACAACAAGTCAATGTACCCCTTTTATCTCTCTCTGCTCTCAATCATAAAAATGATGAGAGAGAGAGACGGTTGATAGTATTGACTAGTACTGAGACTTCTGAAACAGTTGAGAGTTTCATTCATAAAAATTTATAGTACAAGTTTTTAACTGTGCAGTTAAGCACTCCACTCTTCCTTATCAAATTTAATAATATTATTTTACTTTATCTCTTTAGTTGCTTTAATCCATACTATTTGTAAATCAGAAAATGGGTAAATAATAAATATAAGATAAATGAGATGCATTTTAAATATTGTTGGATGCGATTCACAGTAAAACTACAAGGACATTTTAATAAAAAATATACTTTTCTGAGCATACTCAAAATTGTTAAAAAATTGCAGTCCGTACATCTTTGAACTTCTGTAAAACCTTCTATATTGATTTTTAGCATGGTAGGATGTTAGTATAGTATACATATAGTTCTATGGGGAGGATAACAAACGAATTCTTCCACAGTACCTTCAAACTTGTTGGAGTTTGAAATAAAACATTTAGAAAATATTAATTTAGTTTTCGCCCTAGGCTAGGCTACCTCTTTCTCTTGGTTGGTTTTGCTTAAATCATGTGAAATCCTTAGGTTTAAATTTTTTTCCATCCACTATGGTTCAACGAATTTCATCATTTTTAATCAAGTGGCATCATTGACACTAATTAAAGGTCAAATATTATCATGGGTTCCAAAGTTTCAAGTTCCAAACAATAAATCTAAGGTTCTTTCAATGAATGTAATTTACTACCACTTATGTATGCACGCAGTTCAGATTTTCATATTTGGTCAGATTTAGAATATTAGACGTTCATTCAGTTAGGCCCTTGCCTTGGTTGGAATACTTTGAATATGGATTGGGATATTTGGGATTCATAGAAAACTGAATTTAAGTGAACTAAGTGAAGCTTTTATAACAATTAGGAGCATTCACAAAAGGAGACAGCCTTTGATAAAATACACTAGATCTATTTAGTTCCACGATGTGTTTTTTGTGTTTTGTATTTGTATTTTGTATTGTATTTTGTATTGTATTTTGAGTTGGGAAAGACACTATAATAAAGACAAATCAATCAATCAATCAAGTTTGAAATTTCATTTCAATGCAACATTTACATGTGTGATATTATCATGGCATACAAAAATGTGAATTACTACTAAAAGAGGAAACGAACAAACTAAAGTTAAGATGTTTTCTCTCCCAGGGATTTCCAAATCGATTCATCGCATCGTTCAAAGTTATTTTATTGATTATATCCTACAAGCTCAGGTCAAGCCATAAATACTTGATGCAATAAGTAACAGCAGACCTCCAAAAAGTCGCAAGTATGTCTAAATTATTTAGAAAGCCTCTGATATTGATTCCTAAATTCCACCTAGACTCCACTATTCAGGAGCTTCTTCAATGCGAGGAATAATTTAGACGATCGATCTTTAAAATTGGAATTTCCTTGAATGTTTTAGATTGAAAATAGAAGCCACAGAAAACTCTCAGTAATTCTATGGATTCTTGTTGCTTTGTGTCGGAAAGTCGGGAGTCTCGGCTTTCCCGGATTTTGATACTCACTCGAATTTTGCAGAGTCCCGCAGCAGACGACAAGGCCAAGGTTCGCCGGAGTAAGCAGAGAATGTGAAGACAAATGCCCAGAGACACCTACTGTCAGGACACACATTTCAAAACGAGAGAAAACGTCAGAAGGGAAAAGTTGATCAATCTCTACAGCATAAAAATTGTTGTTGTTCCATCAGTCCCAAGTTAAGTTCCTAACTATTAATATGCCAAAAATGGTGGCTACTCATCTTTTGTTTGGATTTACGGAATACGAACTTAATTTATAAAACTTCAGTAACTTCACACTCACTCATAACACTTGACTGATAGTTTGGGAAATTAATGTGTCAAGAAAAAAATAGTACTTTCGCCGTGTGCCAATAGTTCTATTCCGTCGCCGTTATATTACATTACACAAGCTGTACTTGTGGAACTTGTATAGAGTGAATTAACTTACAGATTGGGTTCAAAACGTTCAACTTTTGACTTGATCAATTTGTGAAGGCTTTAAACGTTAGGATGGACCTTTTAGATGGGTCCGATGTGGATGAAGGGGATGTTGACTTGGATGAGGAGAACGCCCTTCTAGGGTCAGATGACGAGGAGGTAACTAAGTAAATCATATATTAACATTAACAACTGTGATTTATTATCAAAGATTTTCAGGGGAAAATAATTACAGTATTTGATCATTGTTAAATCCGAAATCACATTGTTATGAGTTTTCATTCAGTTAATATATAGTTAATAATATTTCATTTTTTGTTGCTTGAATGTTTAGTATTCAAAGTGTGGAGTGGGGGCTGAATATGAATACGACTGCGATGAGGAACACGTCCTACACACTGAGGATAGGTGAGTTCTTCATACTGACTAAATTAATATTAAATCAATTTTTCTATGGTTTGATGGCTGATGTGACCCTTATTGAAATGAGTTAGTTCGTACTCTAACCGAGTATAATTAGTGTAACTCAGAGTTGAGCTGTGGTAAAAGTATGTTTGTAATCGTTTATCGATTTGTTTAGTGATGTGTTGGAACTGGAGCTTAACGATGAGGACGGTTTGGAATTTGAAGAAGAATCTTATGCTGGGGGTCGCCGTAAATGTGCACCTGTACAAGTCAGACCTTCTGCAATTCCTGCTCGGCAACAAAACCGAGGTAATTCAAGTTCTGTACAACATAGTGCTCATCAGGAAGAAATTTATACGCCGGAAGTTGGTCCGGTGAGCAAGACTGAAGTGGATGGGGAGGATGACGAGGATGAGGACGATGATCGAAACACGAGAAGCAGATTTCAGAATGAAAGAAATACGCTGCAGACCAATCCCTCCACAGCATCAGCATCAGGGTCACCCTTTGGAAGTCCTATTCAAACCCTTGGTAGGTTTTATGATTCATTTCGAAATCCGAACAGCGATATTGATGATCAATAGGGCATGAAAATCAAAAGAGTATGTATAAACATGAAGTAAGTTTTCTTTTGTAATTCTAAGGGGGAAGAAAAGTTCAAACCGTCGATTTTCAAAGACAAAAGCAGTGGGGAAATGGTCGACCTCATCTTCATCCTCAAGGTCAACGGCAATTTCTTCGTCCTCAAAGATTTCCCCACAATCGCCATACGTTATTAGGAGAAGGACCCCGTGCTGGCTTTAATCCTTTTATTCATCGACCCCAGATAAATGGTGGAGCCAATGTACAGTTTCAAGAACGAATTTTTACAGATTTTAATCAACCAATTAGATCTCAAAATCATCAACAGCTTGCAGTAGTTCAAGGTCAGAGAACTTCAAATGGTCCTCGTCATCAGGGAAATATTAATGGGGGTCCAAGACCTGGTTCGAATATGGGTGGACTCCGTGGCCCTCCTAGGCAACTTAATCCATCATTCCCTCCTCAAGGCAATAACAACAGACAGATGCGACCAAGAAATCATAATCCAGGGCACCTAAACCAACGACCTCCACATCAATGGCGAAATCAGGGACCTCAAAGGCATCCATTTCCTGGCATGCCAAATCAGCCGATGCAAAATATACCACCAATGCAACCACCTCCTCCATTTCATCACGAACAAAGGCCACAAAGGCCACCATTATTTGGTCACAACATGCGTCACGAAATGCATCCTCAAGTTCCTTACAACAACTTACCTGGTCCGAATGTACAGCCTGTCCCACCTGTAGCTTTTGGTCCTGGGCCTTTAATAGGGCAGCCATTTAGGATGCCAATGGGTCCTCCTGAAATGATGCCTCCTGTACAACCTGTACAGCCATTTTTCCATGCCCACCAGCAACAGCAGCAACCGTATATGCAAGAGCCACATAATCCTCAAGGGTTTTGGCCTCCTCAGATTAATGAGAATAACGGGTGGGGTGGACCACCTCCTCCTGCACCTCCTGCTCCACAAAACTTCGCTGGACATGTCCCTATACCACAGACAAATCAAGGATATCAAATGCCTATTGAGTCTGTAATGCCAAATCAATCATCTCAGTTCTTAGAATCTCAGACGACACAACAAAGGCGACCTGGACCTGCATACGAACAATTGCATCATCGTCCGCCATATTTCGAACAGCAGCGTCAGCAGCAATATCAGTATGAACAAGAAAGTCATGGAAATAACTTTCAGCACGAGAACAGAAGTCAGGTTAGAGTACCAGAAATACCCATTCGCAATGAAGGTTATGAAGAAAGGTCAGAATACCAATACCCTCGTCAGGAAAGACTGCCCCAGTCGAAGAGGAAATGCGAGACTGAAGACAGATATTATAGAGAAAGCCCAGAGAAGGTACACACACACGATTTTATTCTATTTAAATCTCACGTTACCAAAATGTGCAAATTATCTACTTTGATTTTGTAGAGGCTGAATGGTCGACTAGGACCCCCAGTAAGACATGAGCAACCAATCAAGGATGAAAAGGCAGAGGAGTTATTAAAAATTAGGGAAGAAACAAGGGTTCGTTATCAATAAATAATGTTAATCGTTTCGATAAGCACTTAAATTATCCTAAATTATTAAAATGAATAACCTGTGAATTTAGAAAACGATGGGCTTAGATGACGAGTACATTAAAAAGCTTGAAGAGCAGAAAAGATTACGGGAACAAATCTTGAGGAAAAAGGCAGAGGCGAGAAGGAAAATAAATACGCTTGGTGACACCGAGGAGGAGATTAGATCCAAAAAGCTAGGACATGAACTTTTGAAAACTGAAACCGTTAATTGTGCTGGTCGTCCATCTATATACATAAATCCTAAAGCCTTTAGAGGGGATTTAAGTGCGTTGAATTGCAATTTAAAGAAGATAAATGTGGGTTCAGGCGAAGCAGGAAAGCAGGGCGCGGTTGTCAGTGTCCCCTCATCATCAAAGGTATTCCAGGCTGTAAAAAATGATGGTTCTACAGACAATTTGCAATTTAAACCTCGAACGATATTGAGAATCGTCAAAGACAAACATGGAAATGTCATCTCGAGGAGTAAGGTACAGTGGTTGAACCTATTTATTATATTTGTTTTTGTATTAATTTTCCGTATTCATTTCCTTTTTAGTTTTAGTGCTAAGTGCTTTTTAAATAATTCACTGCAATCTATCTCCGATCTAGTTGTTAAAACAAAATTTTGTTGGTGCATGAATATGTATGCCAATGCTGGGAAATCAGGTGTGTTTCCTTAGCTGTTTACAGCTTCGCCCAAACCCATTGTCTCCGGCGAAAACAGCTGCGGATTTGAAGCTTGAACAGAAAAATGTTGTTGAAAAACTGGTACCCTGCCGTACGCGTTTGTTTAGTTAGATTTAATTGGACTTCATGTGCAATTGTTGATTTAGTAAGATAAAGACAAGTGACGAGATAGATTCGTATTAATTTCTTATTAACCTTACTTATGATTTTTATGGTCTTTGGTATGACACGAACAATTGTGATTTTTTTTACGAAACAACTTTGTGCTTGGTAGAGCAATTCTAAGAATGTTCAAATATATTTATGATATGTACGATTACAGCAGTACAGAAATGTCACCCACTTAAACATTTCTCATCGTCATCATGTGCCAATGATAACGATGCGTCTTGTTTCAGATGATTTCATTTCAATTACCTAGTTCCATTTAAAAGGCCAAGAAGCAGTAGTTTGTAAACTGTGAGTAATCTTGTGGAAAATGGAGGCCTTCCTTTCTTGTATTACAGATAGTTGTTGTAATCTCCTAGTCTTGAAATTATGGGTCAAAAAATGGTTTAAAAAGTGGTAATCTACTCCAAGCTATTGAAGCTATATATAATCATAAACCAAATGATCTATATGGTATTACAAGTATTACAATTTATGAAATGAATAGTGTCGGCTGGTATGCATGCATCATCTGAATCTGATGATCTGAAGTATGTATGTGATTCGACCAAATGAGTGGATGTCTTAATAGAGTAGAGAATATCTGTGATTTTATTCAGATGTATCTGTGATAAACCTGTGCTAATATTATTTCCGACCAGCAAAGATATTATATTGATTATATTTTTTTATGATGTACTGAATATCTCAGGTGATAGTAAGGCTCAAGCAACAACCGTCAGCGTCAACCAAAGCTTCATAAATGAATCTGTCAAGAGCACACCTTGCAATGGTTACAGTCAACATGAAATATACGTGACTACTTGAGTACTCCATTTTCCGCAACTCTTGTTGATGAATAAGACTCCAGAACTGAACAAAAACGAAACGTAACTTGTGTGAAATAAGTGTTAATTATATGACATATTTGTTTGTGAGTCTTCTCAAAGCTACTGATAAGAGTTCTAGTGCTAGTAATATTTTTTTCGAAAACTTTTAGTATAACCACGTAGGTCATTAATATAAATATTGTAAACATTTTTTAGACGAGTTCAAGATAATTGATTAGTTGATTTAACTTTGAATGTTTATCAAGACAGATGGGAGGGTATTGATTAATCATGATTTATATACGATATTGTTAATGTTGTGATATTTAGGTATAGGTCATTTATGAATTGAAAGTTCGCAAATGTAAACTTTGGTTGACGACCGTGTTCGAGAATAGACTAGATTAGTAAGTATTTAGAAAGTTCTCTAATCTGAGCATTTAAATCTCACATTTATATGATAGGGTTTTTGTTAGTCAGGTAGATAGGCTTAACTATTGTAGGAAGGTAAATGAGTTTTTGAACCTTAATATATTGATTATTAATCATCAACGGACAAGATTGAAGACGAAGACGTTTTTTGAGAAGCCATAATCAGCAGTCCCTCAGTCACCTGGCTATAATTCTACTACAATGGAAAGGATGCGGCAGCTAGAAGGATGATGATCTTCGTGATTAGTTTGTATCGTGTTTAAACTTAAAATAGGCTCCAATGATCTTAACTTGATGTGTTTAGACTGGCTTGTGTAAAATGAATTTACCAGAGTTTTATTGACCGAACCTGCATTTTGTAAAACGACATACATTCTAATAAAATATATATCTAAACATTGATTATAAAACCTGTTCTATGCTACGTTAAATTTTGATTCTCCCATGCTTTTGTTTCCAGTGGAGTCATTGACTTGACAGCAAAGGTTCCTTTGAGTAGTTTTCCGTTCGATTTAGTGATATCGGAATCAGAAGACTGAACATGCACCTGTTCACCTACGTAACAGTAAGGCAGTCGTATAACCCAGTATGAGCTGGGGTTTAGTTTAATTGGTTCTGTGTTTCCTGGAAAGAAAACTGGACAAGATGGGGCACCTGGCTGAACTCTTGGTGATATAATGCAGTTAACAGGAGCCTTGGGTGTGACCACGTGGATTCGAAGAAGCTGTGCTATCATTGTTCTTCCGTCACGGCTTTCTCTACAAAATATACGACATGGCATTTTAATTCATCTGTATATGCAACATAAACTAAATATAACGCCTACGCAAAAGCTCAAAATACAAAGACGTACTTGCAGGGGCATTTGAAGTAAAGAGGCATGTCTGAAGTTGCAACCTTCGCACCAACTTCTTTTAAACTTCCCATATTTCCCCCTTGAATGTACACAATCTTTTCGAAATCACTTGCAAAAAAGCGATGGCCTCGATGACATTCATATTCAAGTCCTATGAAAACTTTGACGCTAAATTCATCAGTAATAGGTTTAGCTCTACTATGGGATGGACGTTTTCCCCGTATAAATCGTGGAACTGGTTTGGAAACACCAGCTTCAGCTTTCACTGTGACATCCCAAGGCAACAAAAAATTTGTTCCATTCAAAAATCCTTGTTTTGGCATCACTCCTGATGAATGGTTGTACAAGCTAATATAAAACATAAATTAGGCATTCAAGTATTTAGCTGTTACAAATAAAGTACAAGTTAAAGGTACCTGGAAGGGCCAAGACATACTAGTGACCAACTAGGGAAAAGTGGCAGTAGACCAGGGGGAGTTTTAGAGTGAAGCATACCAGGCAGGTATTCGATGTTAGAATGAGAGGATTCTAAGAAATCCAAATATGGACTTGTTTGGGACACTCGTATCAGGGTTCGATCATCCTCTTCTTCATGAACAGTTAAATTTTCCAATTTTAGCTGAGCTTCGTTGACTTCTTCAGTTATGATATCGCCATCCGTTGGATTCTCCTGTTCATCCTGACTGCCATCAGAACCTTCATCTTCTAAAATATTCTCCTGTCTTAACTCAGTTTCCATTACTTGTGTAGAATCGCTGGACCTTGTTTCTAAAGCTGCTGGGATACTTATATTTCCTTCTAATTCTAATCCCGATTTATTTTTCAGAATTTGGAGCATTTCTTGAATAGATAATTCATTGGTACTATCGTCTGCTGGCATAAAAAATGGAAATTCGTACTTTTCCAAACGTTCACAACAGTCTTTTCCAAGTTTTTGGTAAAAACTATAATTCGCTTGTTTTATTGTAAAAGGCTCGTCTCTCGTCCCTTGCCGTCTACTGCAGTTACAATATGAAATCAGTCTATTCCCTGTATTATGAAGCATTTCCGGAAGTTTAGGATCCCTGCTCAATATAAATCAATTAATTAAAAGTTTCCAAACGATAATACACGCATTAAAGTTTTTAGATAATGATAACTTACAGTTCGGATAAACCGGAAATTTCCAGATTATCTTCGAGGCTAACTCTATGTATTGGGTTAGAACAAGAATGCTGGAACAGGCTCTTTGTTTCACATTGCTGACGACCTCGTTTCCAATATCTTTCACATTTTTCTGCCAATTTCTTTAACCACGGTAAAACTCCGGGCCCACGAGAAATGTTCAAGTACGCATTCATTGCATAGGTCAACTGAAAATATAAAATCAAATGTTTAACATTAACTAGCGAAAATACCAGTCAACTTAAAAACTTCATACTCTAGTTTGATGCAGTTGTTCGGAATAAAATTCGGGTAATCCTCTTTGGTAGGCTGCATAGATTTTGGGAAAGACACTAGCACACTGAATTTCTAAGTACTCCGAATCAATATTTATGAATTTTTTAAGTTGCAGCAACCCCTGAAATTAAAAAGCCATCATCCCCTTGTTACAAAAACCATAACCCTATTTAAACTTAAATAAAGCTTTCAGCTCACCTCGCTAACGGCTCGATCTGTTTTCGAGCGTATAAGGCAATCACTCAGCGCATGGAAAGCCGACTCCCATTGCTGAATCGTAGGAACTACAAAGAAGTGTCTATAACCTGCAACTCTTTTGCTATCATCATCAAATCCTTTATCCTGTGCGACTCGGGTATGAGTCATAAGAAAGTCTTTAAACTTGTACATGGTATCACTATACGTGATTACTTCAGGGTCAGAGCGAAAAGGGTTTTTTACGCTAATACCGGAAGCGGAACGATGTGGTAAAGCTAAGCTGGTGGTATTACAGCCAGCTCTTCTCACAGTTGAGCAGGCCTTATGTATAATTTCAAAATAGCTGCAGCTTAGCGTTTCATCCTCATACGGGGAATGCTGCACTGACTTATTATATAAAAAAATATACTCATCCTCAGATGGAATGGCGAAAAGTGAGTTGGCACTGCAAAAATTGAATCACCAACCGTCAATTTTATCAAAATCAAAATTGGGTGGATGGATTAAATATGAATACAATTACCTTATATTAGTTATTATCCTACACTTTCTCAAAATATGATATATCTCATCCTCTAACTGCATCTGTCTTTCTTTAAGTGGACATTTCTGTAAAGTAGCAGGAGTTTTCTTTCTGATTGGGCACTCCGTTTCAATTTCAAATTGGAATAGGAGCCGAGGAGAACACAATCGTCCATGACTTATCCAATCCTTTGGTATATTTGGGATCTGCTCTAAGGCCTTGGCAATCGCCGGCTTTATTTCGGATCTATAATTTGTTACAGGATTTTTTTTTTAAAAACGATTTCAAACCAACTCAAGCCATTCGAAAATACCTAATGGCATCCAGTACTCTGAAGAGATGAAGATAACTCGTATCCAATGAAACTCCTATGTCCGAAAGTATAAGAACGTGAGACATGGAGAACATCAGAAGAAGGCATCGACAGTATTTAGATTTCAAAGTATTCCATGCTGGAATAAACCCCTACACAAATAGATTCGTTAAATTATTCTTTGCTATCGAAAATATGTATTCTTCGATAAATCTTATCTTTATACCGTTTCTGTAATCGCTTGATGAAGCTGTTGTCCTGCCTCCATACAAAGTTTAGGGTCATATGCTCCATCCAAATGAAGAAATAAAATTCCTTCATTCTCACAATAAAAGCCATCAATATCCCCCTATAAACAAAAAAATATAAAATAACAATAATAGAGTTCATCAGCCATACCGGTAATAGCATCTTTCCAAAACATTACGGTCTAGAATTTCTCCACTCTTTTATCTACTTTAATTTCAATAACTTACTAGGTTCTGAACCGCAGTCTCCCCTATGTCTTCCTCAGTGTCCCCACTTGCGGGTTCTTGACCATCGGTGCCCCGTTGGCCGCCTTCCAAATACTGTTCTCCTTTATTAATTTGAATAGCATCATCTTCCCCAACTTGCAAATCCGCATCCTGCCTTTCTCCGAAGCCGTCTACACAAGAAATAGGACTCTTGCTACTTATCCTAGTGACAGGGACAGATCTCTTATTTTCCTTGAATAGCTGGCTGTTGCCGAAGCAGTCAATAGCCAGTCTAAAAGCCCGTTTGTAGCCGGATGGATTAAAGTTACTTCGTCCGAAAATGGAGACGACGACAATCCTCTTATTTTGCCAAAGAATCCTTTCTCTCTCCTCCAAAGGGAGAACAGTACTTCCTCTGATGAATTCAAGGACCGAGGGGGGATCCAGCTGAAACATCTGATTTTACGACTCCAGACCAAGTCAGTTTCATCGACTGCACTTGTGACTTGTAAGCTTTGAATTTGTTAATTAAAACTATTTCCTCACTTTGTTCTGCTGAAGAAAGAACAACTTTTTGCCTTTTCTTCGACTCAATAAGATGACTTCTTCGCCGTAACTCTCTTTTGGTTTGTGGATCCAGCATGAATTCCGCGCTCTTTAATGCTCAATGATTCATACGAAAACTCATCACATTCTATTTCTCCTGATGGACCCTTCTGCAATTTGTGTGCGAATATTCAGCAGGGGTCGCCAAAATACATGAACCATACAGGGTTGTTAGCCTTATTGGTACAGAATTCCCTCACATGAATAAAAATATTATGAATCTCTATATCTCTATTATTTATTCAAAGTCCGTAACTTAAACTATTTGAAAAATGTCTATACAAACAATTGTCTACTCATTTCTTTAAAAATGACCTAATATCAAATGTACAATTTGGCTTCAGACCGAAACACTCAACATCACATGCCCTTTTAGCTTTAACTGATATTCTATACGAAAATTTTCATAAAGGTTTTATAACTATTATTATATCAATTGATATTAGCAAATGCTTTGATACGATCTGTCGTGAGATTCTAATTTCTAAACTTAATTGGCATAACGTTAATAGTAATTTACTACAATCCTATTTGATACACAGAATGCAATTTGTAAACCTGAATGGTACGAACTCTAAGAATATGGAAACTAACCTCGGTATACCACAAGGTGCTAGTTTGTCCAGTCTACTTTTTATTATAATGATAAATGATATGCCGCTACACATAAAAAATTCTGTTACTATTCTGTTTGCTGATGACTCTCAATTAATGATAAGTGGACCACCTGATACTCTGTATACCATAATAAATAAATTAGAAGAAGACTTACAATCAATAGCAAAATGGATGGAGAATAATAGACTGACACTGAATGTAAATAAAACTTTATCGATGATTGTAGGCAAACCATCCATTCTATCTAAGCTTCCAAACTTTAATATAAATTTTTGTGGTAATGTTATAAAAAAAGTTACATCTCTAAACATACTAGGGGTTACTATTGATGATAAGCTACTGTGGAATATTCAATGTAAAACTGTATCAAAAAATTGTAATTATGCCCTGTCATCCCTTTACCCTCTTAGAAACATTCTGTCTGTTCATTCAAAAAAAATCCTTATATCTGCTTATGTAATGCCTCTAATCAATTATGCCTCCTCAGTCTGGATGAATCCCTCAAAATCGAACTACAAACTTATTGATAAAGTACTAAAACGAGCATGCAGATACGTCTTCCGAAAACGATTTAATGACACCACTAGAGATGACATTTGCAACAAACTCAAATGGCTTATGCCAAAATATAAATATCAATTTGAAATCTTAAAACTAGCAAATAATATAGTCTGTAATA